>JASFAW010000010.1:79536920-79644556 GCA_030737815.1 Allium fistulosum
GAGCTGTAATTAACGCGCCTTTCAAACTGAGTTCGACTTGCATGGTAAGACTGATCCTTTGCGCTTTTTTCTAAATGGTCCAAATCAAGCATGTTCAATTCCTGTAGCTAATACTTAATGCTATTTTTAAACGCCGTTTTTTATAAACGACGCTGTTCCGATATATCCTGTATCGTCATGCCTGGTGATGGGAAGTCTGTAAAAATGTCAAGAAATGCAAAATTTATTTTTTTTCGTTTTCGTGCTCATCTGAACGGAAGGCGCGAAAAGCCATGTCCAGTTAATTAAAGACAATATATCGTATCTTCACAAATAAATATGGCGGGAAACCCCGCCATATTTTAGATTATTTATTGTCACCCGCGACGCGAATCACGACTTTGCCGAAGTTTTTTCCTTCAAGAAGGCCAATCAGCGCATCAGGCGCATTCTCCAGGCCATCTGTAACCTGCTCACGGTAGTGAATTTTGCCTTCCTGCACCCAGCGCCCCATCTCATCCTGGAACTCCTTGATGCGATGGCCGTAGTCCTGAGCGATGATAAACCCCTGCATACGAATCCGTTTCTTCAGAATCGTCGCCATCAATAACGGCAAACGATCCGGCCCTTCCGGCAGACCCGTCGCATTGTAACCGCTCACCAGACCACATACCGGTACGCGCGCCGAGGTGTTCAGTAAGGGCAACACGGCGTCAAAAACTTTCCCGCCGACGTTTTCATAATAGACATCAATCCGCTTTCGGGCAGGCCTTTTCCAGCTGGGCCGCGAAGTCATCGGCATGGTGATCCAGGCACTGGTCAAACCCGAGCACCTCGACGGGCATGGCGGCATTTTTCTGCACCACCGGCAACGCCGATCACCCGGCAACCTTTGATTTTACCGATCTGCCCGACCGTCGCACCAACCGGCCCCGTCGCCGCCGCAACCACCAGCGTTTCACCGGCTTTAGGCTGACCGATGTCCAGTAGCCCCATATAGGCGGTAAACCCTGGCATACCCAGAATGCCCAGCGCCCACGAGGGGTGAGAATATTATCGCCCAGTTTCACCCAGGCCGCTGCCGTCTGAAATTTCATACTCCTGCCAGCCGCTGTAGCCCAGCACCCACTCACCCGGCGTATAGTCCGGATGGTTTGACTGCTCCACGCGGCTGACCGTTCCCCCCACCATGACCGCCCCAATTTCACTGGCGGTGAATAGGAAGGTGCATCACTCATGCGCCCACGCATGTAAGGATCAAGCGACAGCCAGACCGTGCGCAGCAAAAAGCTGTCCTGCCTGAGGTTCAGGAACAGGCTGCTCTTCCAGACGAAAATTCTTAGCGACCGCGCACCGTGCGGACGAGAAGCCAGAACCCAGCGGCGATTTTGCGAAACAGATTGATTCATCAGGAACTCCTTCTGGTACAAATGTCATTAGAGCCTGGCTCATGATCGGCGTAAACGCTTTAACTTTACGAGCCAGACTGGTTAAGCCGCACAACCAGATAGATACAGGTTTCATTCGTCTCATTAATGAACCGGCAGTCGTTGGGCGGCCCCAGTTCCAGGCAATCACCGGCGTGCATTTCATGACGGGTATCGCCCTCCTGGAAAACCAGTTCGCCAGACTGCAGCCAGATAAGCTGGCGCGCCAGCGCATACGACGAGGCGGGCATAGGGACATCGCTTCCCGCCGGCAGCTCAACCTGAACAAGATCGATGGGCAGATCGGTGCGGGGTGAAACGTGGCGGCGGAGGTAGTGTGTCTGAGGGTCACGCCAGACGGGCTGGTTTTCCAGACGCAGCAGCTTTCCTTCCTGCATTTCGGCCCTGGCGATCAGCGTTGACATGCTGATGCCAAACGCGCCGGATAACCGCGCGAGCAAGGTCGCCGTCGGGCTGCTGTCCCCGCGCTCTATCTTGTGGATCATGGCGCGCGAGACGCCGGCCCGGTCAGCAAGCTCGCTTAATGACCATCCTCGCGACTCGCGTTCAAGGCGAATTCGCGCGCTAATCCTTTGATTCATTGGTGTCTGTCATAGTATTCATGACGTCATACTATAGTGTATGAACGGCATTTCAACGCGGTTTTGATAACAAAAAAATCTGGCTTTTGTCATAGCCATCCGTCTGTACAGTTGTGTAATATCGTAATCGCAACGTAATACTATAGTGAACAACACACTTAGAGGTTCAAACATGATCGTTCGTCATGCCTGCAAAGAAGACTGCGCCGCTATTGGGGAGATTTACAACCACGCGGTGCTGCATACTGCCGCGATCTGGAATGATAAAACCGTCGGATACGGATAACCGCATTGCCTGGTTTGAGGCGCGTGCCCTCGCAGGCTACCCGGTGCTGGTGAGTGAAGAGAATGGCGTTATCACCGGCTACGCCTCGTTTGGCGACTGGCGCGCCTTTGACGGTTTCCGGCATACGGTAGAGCATTCTGTCTACGTTCATCCGGTTCATCAGGGCAAAGGTATTGCCGCACGCTGATGAACGCGCTGATTATTGAAGCGCGGACCCTCGGCAAACACGTCATGGTGGCGGGCATTGAGGCGCAAAACCAGGCCTCTATTCATCTTCATGAGACGCTCGGTTTTGTGACCACCGGCCAGATGCCGCAGGTGGGCACCAAGTTTGGCCGCTGGCTGGATCTGACCTTTATGCAGTTGCAGCTTGATGAGCGCAGGCGATCCGGACGCTATCTCATGAATCAGTCTCTGACGCTGGCTTTTCTGGTGGCGGCGGGAATTGGCCTGGTGGTGCAAAACACCTTAATGGTGCGCATCACTCAGTCCTCCTCGACCATTCTTATCGCGATGCTGCTGAATTCGCTGGTTGGCATTGTGCTATTTGTCAGCATTCTGCTGCTAAAACAGGGCTTCGCCGGATTTAGCGAGCTGGCCTCAACGATCCGCTGGTGGACGTTGATTCGGGGCTGTTAGGGTCGTTTTTTGTTTTTGCCAGTATCAGCGGCTATCAAAATGTTGGCGCAGCGACAACCATCGCCGTGCTGGTGGCAAGCCAGTTGATTGGCGGGCTGGTGATGGATGTACTCAGAAGCAATGGCATCCCCTTGCGCGCGCTGATTGGCCCGGTGTGCGGTGCCGTAATGCTGGTGGTCGGGGCGTGGCTGGTCGCGAGACGCCAGTTCTGACCCCCGGCTCACCGCTACAGTATCGTACCGCCTTTGGTCAGCAATTCCTGACGGGCGTCCATCTCTTCTTTATGTTGCTTACCGTGATGTGCAATCGCGGTACGCAGACGCTGCTGCTGACTGTAGCGATCTTCACGGCTTAACGCTGTGTCATCGCTCAGTTCGATCAGCAGTTCATTCATTCGGCTAATCACTCCCTCTTCGATGGCGGTATCGACACGGGCGATAACTTCATTTAAATGTGACATTGTCACTCCTTGTCAGATGCCCGGCAGGCGCGGTTGCCTGCCGGGAAAAATGTCAGTTCAGTTTCGCTTTGGAGAAATCGCTGCCCATCAGGCTCACGCTGTACCCCGTTACGTTGCTGCGGGTGGCGTAGAACGTTTTGCCGTTCGCCAGCGCAATCCACGGTGCCTGAGCATAGAAGATCTCCTGCGCCTGGCTGTAGAGTTTTGCACGCTCACCCGGGTTGCTGGTCAGTTTGGCTTTCTTGACCAGATCATCATACCCCTTATCGCACCAGCGCGCGGCGTTCGATCCGGTTTTGATGCTGTCGCATCCCAGCAGTACATCAGCAAAGTTATCCGGGTCGCCGTTATCGGACATCCAGCCAAACAGCGCGGAATCATGCTCCCCTTTACGCATACCGGAGAGATACTCGCCCCACTCGTAAGAGACAATTTTGGCCTTCACGCCGACTTTTGCCCAGTCGCTCTGGATCATCTCCGCAATACGCTTCGAGTTAGGGTTATACGGACGCTGCACAGGCATTGACCACAGCGTCACGTCCGCGCCCTTCTCCAGACCGGCCTGTTTCAACAAAGCTTTCGCTTTTTCAGGATCGTAGCTGTAGTCCTTCAGATCGTTATTAAAGCCCAGCATATTCGGCGGAATGGGGGATTTCGCCACCGTACCGGAACCCATAAAGACCGCATTCACGATGGCTTTTTTGTCCGTCGCATAGTTCAGGGCCTGACGCACCAGCACGTTATCAAACGGTTTTTTCTCGGTATTGAACGCCAGATACCCCACGTTCAACGCCTCCACGGCGTGCAGCTTCAGGTCTTTATTTTTGTTAATAACATCAAACTGAACCGGTGACGGCGCCGGAATGATCTGGCATTCGTTGGTCTGCAGCTTCGCCAGACGCGTTTCTACGTTTGGCGTGATGGAGAAAATAAGATGTTTCGTCGGAACCGCACCTTCCCAGTAGTTCGGGTTAGCGACGTAGCGGATCAGCGAATCCACTTTGTACTGCTGCAGAAACGTACGGCCCGGTACCAATCGGCAGGTATCGACATTCTCAGGCGTCCCTTTTTTCAGCATCGCGTCAGCGTATTCAGCGGAAAGAATAGAGGCGAAATCCATCCCCCAGTCAGCAAGGAATGCGGCGTTTGGTTCGCTCAGCGTAAACTGCACGTGATAATCATCAACCTTTTTGACGTCCTGAATCAGCTTGTCCAGACCTACGTCATTAAAGTATTCGTAATTACCCTGCGAAACATTGTGATAAGGATGCTTAGGGTCTTTCTGACGCATGACGGAAAAAATAACGTCATCCGCATTAAAATCACGGGTCGGCTTGAAGTATTTATTGCTGTTGAACTTGACCCCTTTACGCAGCGTAAAGGTATAAGTCTTACCGTCCGGGGAAATTGTCCAGGACTCTGCCAGCGACGGTACCGGGGTGTTTTTCACCGGGTCGAAATTGATCAGGCGGTTATACAGGACCTGAGAGCTGGCCACGAATGACGGGCCTGAGCTGGCGATCTGCGGGTTGGAAAGACTCCGGTGATGCTTCAGAGCAATAAATGATGGTGTCATTATTCGCCGCCCATGCGGCACCTGTTGGTAAGAGAGTGCTCAGCGCGAGGGCGAGCAGCGTTTTCCCTGTAGACATGGTTATAACCCTGGCAGTTTTATTATATTGGACTGTAATAACAGCACAGCCGCTATAACCTGGCAAATAACGAATCACTATCAGGTTATTCTAAAGCAACGTTTTCCGCTGGTTTTACAGCCAGTGCGCAGAGGTTGATTTGCCTTAAGTGCCATTATTCGTCAAGCACAACCGCACCTTTCTATGCCACAAGAAATCGTCCCTTTTGGCGTCTCTTCCTCCGTTTGGTTGCTTCCCGATTTCGTTAAAGTAACGGTGTGAAGAAGTATATGGGATCAAATCGTGGCAAAAACTCTTTTACGCAGCGGTAATCTGGATGACTTTCAGGCCGTTGGCGGCGGCGGACACAGCCGTTTTTGAATCAGCGTTACAAATCCGGGAAGCGCTCCGGTTACGCAAACAACAGGCGATTGTCGACTGTCTGGCTATTCCGCAGGTCAATGATGGTGGCGACCGTGTCGACTGGTATTCGCCGGTCGACGGTTGTGTAACCAGCTGGAAAGCGGCGAACGAAGACGATCGTTATCGCGCCCTGCGCTATCTGGAAAATACGCTGGCCAGCGTTGAATCGCTGAGTAAGAAGTGCCTGCAGTCGCCAAAAACAGCGCAACAGCTTTTCGGCTCCCTGCTGTCGAAAGCATTTCAGTTTCCGGCGAAAATTTCCTTTTCCTGGTTGATGGAAAGCCGGTCATAAGTTTCTGGGGTTTGTAAACCTCAATGAGAATGCGCGTGACGACGTACTCGACTGTTTACGTGAATCGCTGATCCCTGAGCCAGCCCCGATTGTCATTGAAGACCCTGAACCCGAGCCGGAACCGACCCCAGTCCTGACCTTTTGAACAGGCCGATGAGCCGCTGATTGCCCCCAGCCACGGTGGTACGCATCACGCCGGACGAACTGTATACGCCTGAACCTGCGCCGGTCACTGTGCCACCTGTGGAAGAACCCGAGCCAGAGCCTGCGATCGTAGCCAAAAAACGCCGCGTTCCCCTGTGGACGCTTCCGGTTGCCGCCGTGATCGTTGCCGCGATTGCCACCCCGTTGCTGTGGCCAAAACAGGCCCCTTCTGCTGAGCCAGTGGCTGTCGTTGCCCCTGAACCTGTCGCCATTGCGCCAAAGCCGATTAAAGCCGTTGAGCCACTGCGATGAAATTACCGCTGCATCAGGCAGAGGTGGTCGCGAGCAAAGAAAAAGAGCCAGCTCCCGTTGCCGCCCCAGCGCCTGCGCCGGTTGTGATTGCGGCGATCCCGAAAGACGCCATGGTCATGGAAGCAAACCAGGTGAAAGCGGGGTCGACGCGTTTTCTGAACGGAACATGGCGTGCGATCCTCGACGTGAAAGATCGATTACCGGCAAACCACCGTCGCTGCGCTATCAGATCCAGAACAATAAAGGCTTCGCTCGTGTTGTTCACGGTGACAATGTTGTCTGCCGCGTGGAGGTTTTCTCCGGGCTGCACAGCAATGGCGAACTGATGATTAAGAGTCGCGGTAATGCCCGCTGCACAGACGGTTCACGCTACCCGATGCCGGAAGTTGCCTGTAAAGCAGGTACCAGCGATGTCGCTGAATGTAATGCCCGTTATGATGCCCAAAACCGTCGTTCCACTGACGTTTCAAGAAAGCAGGTGCCTGACCCTATGCTGAGTAAATCTTTGCGACTATAAACAGAGCGTCACGCTTATTGCAACAGCGGCGTGCAATTCCTCGATTTTGGCCTGACTCCGCAGGACACCGCCAGCAACGGGCGCTTCGTACGTAAAACCGCCAACGGTCCGCTTCTGCGTCTCGATTTCGATCTCGTCAACGGGCGTTACACGCTGCCGGGATTGAACGGCGGACAGCCTGAAGTGGTGAAACCGGAAACCACGATCCCACTGCATCAGTCTCTGACGGGTGCTGGATGGCGTCTGGCTCCCCATTCCCTTCCTGCGCTTCAATCCGCCACGTACCTTTGTTGACGGGGCCGGATAACTGGGCGCGTGTCCAGGTGCGTAACTTGAAACGCCTGATGCGGCAGGCAATACGCACCGCGTCACGCTCGCTCTCGACAGCCAGATTGCAGAGCATGCTACTGCCCGCGCTGTCCCCGGTTGAAAAATGACATTCTCAACGGCACCCCGTTTCGGACTGGCATGGCGTGACGATGAGGTGGAAAGCTTCCTCGACCAGACCTGGATTGACGGCTGGGCTGCGCGAGGCGTTTACCACTATGCGACCGACGTTGAAAACCGCGCGGAACGCGACCTGCAGCAGGCAATGCGCAGCTTTGAGTACCAGGCACACTGGCTCAACCTCGTGTCCATGCTCGGTGAACAGCTTACCGTGCCGGAAGTGAAATTTGTCACCCATACCCTCAGTACGCCAGCTATTCCGGTCGACCTGATCCTCGACGTCGGGAATACCCATACCTGCGGCGTTATTATTGAAGATCACGGTGATGCGAACGACGGTCTGCGCCAGACGGCCGAACTGCAGGTGCGCTCGTTAAGCGAACCACAGTTCCTCAATGAGCCGCTGTTTACCAGTCGTCTGGAGTTTTCAGAAGCGCGTTTTGGCAAGCAGCACTTCTCGGTGGAAAGTGGGCGTGAAGATGCCTTTGTCTGGCCGTCTATTGTCCGCGTGGGCGATGAAGCCCGCAAACTGGCTACGCGCCGTCTGGCACGGAAGGTAACAGCGGTATATCCAGCCCGCGTCGCTACCTGTGGGATGAAACCCCGGTGGTCCAGGACTGGCGCTTTAGCCAGATGAACAGCAAAAACCCAGCGCGAACCGCTGGCGACCGCGTTCCCGCTGATGAACCTGATGAACGATGACGGTGAACCACTCTTTACGCTGCCGCAGGACGAGCGACTGCCGGTTTTCTCCCCGCAGTACAGCCGCAGCACGCTGATGACGCATATGCTGTGCGAACTGCTGGCACAGGCGCTGGGGCAGATCAACAGCGTTGCCACGCGCCTGCGTCTGGGCTTTCCGGCCTCGCCACGCCAGCTGCGTACGCTGATCCTGACCCTGCCCTCGGCGATGCCGAAGCGGAACGCGAGATCTTCCGTCGCCGCATGTTCGAGGCGATCGCTATCGTCTGGAAAGCGATGGGCTGGCACCCGCAGGACGACGATTTTGCCACCCCGTAAGCACCAGGAAAAAAGCGTGGTGCCGGGTACCTGCAATCCAGATGGAGTGGACGAGGCCAGCTGTGGTCAACTGTGTGTGGCTGTACAACGAAGCGATCTCACATTTTGGTGGTCAGACGGAAGCGTTCTTCGCCTCCCTCGCCCGCCCGGATCGTGAACCTGAACCGGGCGTGCAGCCGGGGCGCTCGCTGCGTGTCGCCTCTATCGACATTGGCGGCGGCACAACCGACATGGCGATCACACCATTATCAGTTGGATGACGGCTCCGGTAACAACGTCAAAATCACGCCGCAGCTGCTGTTCCGTGAAGGTGTTTAAAGTGGCCGGCGACGACACCCTGCTGGACGTCATCCAGCGCTATGTGTTACCCGCCCTGCAAACCCAGCTGCAGAAGTCCGGCATCGCCGATGCCTCTCTGCTGATGGCCTCGCTGTTTGGTGACTCAGGACGCATCGATACTCAGGCGGTATTGCGCCAGCAAACGGCGCTTCAGCTCTTTATGCCGATTGGTCACGCCATCCTTGCCGCGTGGGAATCCAGCGACATCGACGATCCGCTGGCAGGCTTGCATGCCACCTTTGGCGATCTGCTGTCGCAGAAACCGACCCGCAACGTGATGAATTATCTGCAACAGGCCGTCGATCATGCCTTGCCGGCAGGTTCAGACGCCTTCGATCTGTTTGCCGTTCCGCTGCACGTGAATTTCCGTGAAATGCAGGATGCGATGCTGGCAGGCCAGTTCACGCTGGCGTCACCTCTGCATGCGGTGTGCGAGGCCATTTCACATTACAGCTGCGATATTCTGCTGATCACGGGGCGTCCGGGCTGCCTGCCTGGCGTTCAGGCGCTTATTCGCCACCTGCAGCCGGTGCCGGTTAATCGCATCGTCTGGCTGGATAAATACCAGGTTCATGAATGGTACCCGTTCAGCCAGCAAGGACGCATTGGTAATCCAAAATCGACCGCCGCCGTCGGCGCGATGCTTTGCAGCCTGGCGCTTGACCTGCGTCTGCCGCGCTTTAACTTTAAAGCCGCGGATATCGGTGCATATTCAACAGTTCGCTATCTGGGCGTCCTCGGATAACACCGTAAACACCCTGCGTGAAGAAAACGTCTGGTATCAGGATATCGACCTGGATAAACCGGGTGCGAAACTCGACGCTCGTCTGCACTTCCCGCTGCGCGGAAATGTGACGCCTCGGTTTCCGCCAGCTGGCGAACGCGCGCTGGCCGGCAACGCCGCTCTATACGCTTAGCATCAACTCGGCCGAACTGGCCAAAGCGATTGCGGGTGACGGCGTGCTGAACGTGCGGCTCAAACTTTGCGGCGGCAATAAGCATGAAGGGCCTGAATCCTTCGCGCTGAGCGATGCCTGGTTGCAGGACGGGACGCCGGTTCCGCCTGATGCTTTAACCTTCAAACTGAATACTCTGGCCGATCGCCGTCATAGCGGCAGCCACTACTGGATCGACAGCGGGAGCGTATACCTGAAATGACTGCGACGATGACCACCACTCAGGCCTTAATCGGGTGGATAAATGAGACGCGCCTGAACGCCCCTGTGCTGGATAACGAGGCCGATGCCCTTCTTGCGCGCATCAACGCGACGCAGGCACGGGAGCAGGCCATTGACCGCGCTCTGTCCCGCCCGGGCAGTATTGGACTTTACGGTCATTCTCAGAGTGCTAAAGCGCATCTGCTTTTATCGCTGTGCGGCAGCGGTAATGGCCCGCCTGAACGTTACGCCAGGCCAGCGTACATTTGACTATTTTTCGCACATTAATCCGGGACATGCCCTGACCAACATGGCCGTGCGGTTCACCCGCGGAAATGCAGAGGTGATGGATGAGGCGTTCCCGCTGCGCCTGAGCCTGGTGACAGAGGCAGAGCTGGTTCAGCTGTTTATCGCCCGCACCATGCTGCAGCCGGACATCCGCGCCGTGGATAAAGCGGTCATTGAGACGCGCCTGGAGAAGTGGCGTGGCCTGCGCCAGCCGCAGGGCGTTCCTGGTATTACGGCTCAGGACGTGGGTGCCATCGCCCGCTTCTGGCAAAGCTCAGTACCTGCCGCGAAACAGCAAATTGATGATGCCCTGTGGCATCAGTTTGCACAGCTGGTCCCTCTTCGCTCGATCTCAGCACGCGTGCCCAGCGTCTGGTCGCTGCTGTGGGGTGAGCAACAGGAGATGACCCAGCAGTGGTTAAAGCTCGCTCATGTCCTGCATCAGACCAGCCATGCCGGAGCACTCGCCGCCCCGCTCAGCCTGCTGGTCGATAACTTCGGGCTGCCGGGCGAAGAGGGTTCCTGACTCACGGCACCTTTACCCTTCCGGAGGCCCAGGAGACGCTGCATCATCCGCTGAACAACGGCGAGATGCTTAACGCCATCAGTATCCCTGTCGATACGCTCGCCTTCCTGACGCGTGAGCTGGTCTTGCCGGTCGAAAGCAGCGCCCTGGATAATGTCGATATTATTGATATTCGGTCTTTTCAGATAACAGCGCCCGATACACTGAACCAGCTAAATGCCAGTGGTTGCTGGAGCATTATCGCCAGCAGCTGCAACCGGACGTGCCTTGTTATCTGCAATGCGACAGCCCAGCACGAGCAAACGGCTAAAAAAAGCACCGGGTGCTGATGAACTGGGTCAAAGAGACTCAGCCTGTTGAAGAATCCGCCCTGCCGGGCTGGTGTGGGCGATTACGCCTCACGACGCACGTTTTACCACCCGTCAGAACCTTGATGAAACGGTACAGCACCTGTTGGGCAAACCGGGTGTGCGCTGGGGGACACTGCAGGCGCTGGACAGCCACAGCATGCAGCGCGTGATCGAGTGTGGTTGTCTCAGGCCACGTTATCCGCTCAGCGACAGAAGCGTCTTAGCACGCTGAAAGCAATGCTGCGCCAGGAACTCTCGGCCCTGATGAAGGGATATCTGCACCGCTGGTTGAGGAACCCGGCGCCAGACGAACTCAGGCCGAAAACATGGTGCGCGTTCTGCAAAGCTCCGCCGCCCGCCACGGTGAACTGCTTGAAGGTCTTCTGCCGCCGCTTAAAGCCTTTGAAACCCTGCTGGCCGTTCAGCAGCCCCGCGAGGAGCAGGTGAACGGACTGTTTACGGATACCATTGACCTGTTTGCCGAGCATGCCCAGGAGAACGCCAGCCCATTCCAGACCAAAGACAAAGCTCGCCTGGCGCATAAAGTCTGGATAAACCATCTGCGCCAGTGGAGCCGCAACGATGCCACTGCCGCGCGCCTTGGGCTGGAATCCGCTGTTTTGCAGCAAATTGCCGACGTTCTTGGTGGGTGGCCAGCTACCGACTGAACCTGCCGCAGCAGCTGCAGAACATCGTTGAAACCGACAAGTGCAGCGCAGCCCAACTGCATGCCGTAATGGGCAACTTCATTGGCTGGCTGGGCTACGATTCGGACACCCGCCGAGCACGCCGGCGAGCCGCATCCGTAAAGGCCAGGCAATCTTTGTTACGCCGGTGGTCAACAGTACCGCGCCGCGCCTGACCGCGTCTGGGAGAACAACCCGTACATGCGGCAACGGTGTATGTCTATGACTGGCTGGTCGCCCTCTATAGCCGGGCAATAGAGAACATCGATTTCCGCCACCCGCACGATGTACAGCCTGCCGCACGCCAGGCCTTACAAGCCCTGTTACGTTAGCGCTCCTGGCCCGCAGAGATGCGGGCTATCCTTTCAGGTCGTGGTCATACACTCTGCTAACGTCTGCGCCAGTGCCGACGGATTTTCCCAGGACATGGAGTGTCCGGCGCCTGGGATGATTTTCACTTCAACGCCCCGCTTTTGCAGAGAGTCCACATCATCATCAGGCAGGGACCACTCGCCGAAAATCAACGTCACCGGGCAGCGCAGAGACAAAAACTGAACCTCCCATTCCGGCTCTACCCCTTTCCACCAGGCTGGACGCGCCACGCCACACGGGCATACGGCGCATTGCTTTGCAGACTGCCCGCCCAGGGTGAGGTTTCTGCACTGAGCAGCGCATCATATCCCTGCGCCAGGAACTGTTGTTCCGTCTGTGCAGCGATAGAGCGGCTGAACATGCCACCCCCGGCGTGAAAATTGGGTTCCGACACCATCAACCCTTTTACGCGTGGCGCCATCAGTCCTGCTACCTCGATAGCAATGCTGCCACCCATACTATGACCATATAACCAGAAACTACCGAGTTTGAGATGGTCCAACAGTTCAGCCACCACTCGCGCCTGCCTCGCTGGTGCGATACACGATACTGCACGGGTTTGTCGCTGTAACCGCTGCCGGGGAGATCGATAAGAATGGCTCTGCGCGCACCAAACCGGGCGTCAGAGACGATACGAGGATATTCATAAGAAGAGGCGCAGCCTAACCCGTGAATAAACACCACAGGATCGCCAGAGCCGGGAAGATCGTGCCAGCGCACAACGCAGCCGGCCTGCTGCGAGTAACAAACTGTTCATAAGCACTCCTTTAACGATTCACTGTGTATTTATACAGTCTTCATGTCTGGAATGCTATGTTCATCTTTTAAAACGGAAGCGTGCTTCAGAAAAGCGAGATCAACAGCGCAACGGGAAAGCTCATTGGCCAGGTTGAACCCACCAGAAAAGCACTGAGCAGTCGGATACGTTTGCGGTCTTTAGAGAGGAACCAGGTAATTAATGCACAGACAGAAGCCATGATTGCGTAAAAACCAACATCTTTTGATACAACGTCATTCTGTTTACCAGAGCCGAAAAAATAACCGCACGCAATATGCGTCATATGTTGATCAGATCAAGTTTTTTCGTTACAGAATAACCATTTGAATACTATGGATAATGTACTGAAAGGAGAGAATGCCCGGCGCTGAATGCGACCGGGCATGGGGGCTTAGTGCTTTATCATCACGTGGCGAACAACGGTATAATCTTCAAGGCCGTACACCGACATATCTTTGCCGTAGCCGGATAACTTCATCCCGCCGTGCGGCATTTCACTCACCAGCATAAAATGGGTATTAACCCAGGTGCAGCCGTAACTGCAGACGCGCGCTCATCCGATGGGCACGCCCTACATCGCGGGTCCAGACCGATGACGCCAGGCCGTACTGCGAATCGTTCGCCCATGCCAGCACCTGCGCTTCGTCATCAAACTCGGTGACACTTACAACCGGGCCCAAATACTTCACGCTGAACGATAGCATCGCTCCTGTTTTGCCCCTGCCAGAAGGGTCGGCTGGAAATAGTAGCCTGCCCCCTCTTTTTTGCCGCCGCCAGTCACCACGCGAATTGGCTCAGGGCTTTAGCCTCATCAACCGCCTTACAGACGCGTGAAAGATGGCTTCGGAACTGAGCGGGCCCAGCTCTCGGTGGTTTCCTCCTCCGGCGCACCCATTTTCAGGCTCGCCACCGCGGCACCCAGTTTTTTCACCAGCGCGGCATAAACGCCTTTCTGCGCATAAATACGGCAGGGCTGCCGTACAATCCTGCCCGGCATTGTAGAAACCGAAAGTACGTACCCCTTCAACAACCGCATCAAGATCGGCGTCGTCGCGAAAACGATAAACCGGGCTTTGCCGCCCAACTCCATATGGGTGCGTTTAATCGAGGACGCCGTGTGTCCAATAATATGTTCGCCGGTGGCAATAGAACCGGTGAGCCGACCACCATACGCACCTTTTCGTGGCCGGTCAGCGGATCGCCGATCGTTTTCCGCGGCCAAACAGAACGTTCAGAAACGCCTGCGGGAAGATGTCTTTCGCCAGTTCCGCCAGCTTGAGGGCCGTCAGTGGGGTAATCTCCGAGGTTTGATCACACACAGTTACCCGCGGCCAGCGCGGGTGCCAGCTTCCATGCCGCCATCATCAGCGGATAGTTCCATGGCGCAATGGAGGCGACAACGCCCACCGGATCGCGGCGTATCATCGATGTGTGACCGTCAAGATATTCGCCGGCGGCCAGCCCGTTCAGGCAGCGGGCGGCGCCGGCAAAGAAGCGGAAAACGTCGACCACAGCCGGAATTTCATCTCCCAGCGCACAGTGCAGCGGCTTACCGCAAATTGAGCGATTCGAGACGGGCAAATTCTTCGCCGTGGGTTTCAATCACGTCCGCCAGCTTCAGCAGACACTCGGCACGCGTTTTAGGCGTGGTTTGTCCCCATTCAATGAATGCGCGATCGGCGGCCTGAACCGCCGCCGTCGACCTGCGCTGCTGACGCTTCAGCAATCTCCAGAAGTACCTCTCCGGTGGCAGGGTTATAGACCGGCTGTTTTTCCCCGTCCCCGGCGACCAGTTCAGCCATTTATCAGCAGTTGTGTTTGCATAGCATTGTCCTGTTGAAATCAATGTTATTTCCCGCTTCGGCACTGTTTTCGCCGTCGCGGGTTAGCCACCAGGCTCCCAGAATGGGTAGGGTTGTGACGCAGCATCACCAGCAGTGCAACGACGTTGGTGACCGGCACGTCGCGCGGAACGCCCGAGCTGATTAAGCAACCACAGCGGGTAACGTGCGCTCGTGTCCCCGCGGTAAATGTTGTGACGATGATTTCGTCAAACGAGAGTGCAAACGCCAGCATCCCCCCGGCCAGCAACGCCGAACCGAGATTCGGCAGACCACGTAACGGAAGGTTTGCCAGCCGTCGGCCCCCAGATCCATTGACGCCTCGACCAGACTCCAGGAGGTGCGTCTGAAACGGGCAATCACGTTGTTAAACACCACCACCACGCAGAACGTGGCGTGACCGACCACGATGGTGAAAAAACCCGGCTCAAGGTCAATGGTTTTAAATGCCGTCAACAGCGCCAGACCGGTGATAATCCCCGGTAACGCAATCGGCAACAGCAGCAACAGCGAGATCGCATTTTTGCCAAAAAACGCGCTTCGCCACAGCGCCGCTGCAGCAAGCGTGCCAAGCACCAGCGCGATAGCCGTCGACAGCGCAGCGATTTGAGAGTGACAACGTCACTGATTCAATGATATCGCCACGCCCTGCTGCCACGGTGAACCACTTCAAGGTCCAACCCTGCGGCGGAAAACTGAACGCGGCGGTCTTCGGTGTTGAAGGCGTAGGTCGCAATAATCAGCAGCGGGAAATGAAGGAAGATAACGCCTCCCCAGGGCTGCCACTTTCAGGAACAACGGTGCGCGTTCAGAGTGCATCGAATGCTCCCAGACGTTTCACGAACGCCAGATAAAGAGAGATGAGGACAATTGGCACCAGGGTGAAGGCGCGGCCATGGGCATATTGCCGATAGCGCCCTGCTGGGAATAGACCATATTGCCAATAAAGTACCCCGGCGGCCCCACCAGCTGTGGAACAATGAAATCGCCCAGCGTCAGGGAAAAAGTGAAGATTGACCCTGCCGCAATGCCCGGGATTGCCAGCGGCAAAACGACGTAACGAAAAGTCTGGCGTGGTCGCGCGCCGAGATCGGCTGAAGGCCTGCAGTAACGACGCGGGCAGCCGCTCCAGCGCCGCCTGTACCGGCAGGATCATAAACGGCAGCCAGATATAGACGAACACCAGAAAACGCCCCAGCCCGGAGGTGGGAAAGCGTGTTTCCGCCAATGGCCGGAAGCGTAAGGATCGCGGTCAGGATCGGCTCCAGCCCCAGGTGGCTCAGAAACCACTGCGCTACCCCGTCTTTCGCAGCAGCAGCGTCCAGGCATAGGCTTTAACAATATAGCTGGCCCACATTGGCAGCATCACGGCGATATAGAAGAACGCCTTCCACTTGCCGTGGGTGTAACGTGCCATGTACCAGGCCATCGGAAACGCCGAGGATAGCGCTGGCGATGGTCACCGCATGGCCATCATCAGCGTACGCAGGATGATGTCATAGTTTGCCGGATTAAAAAGCGCAGGATATTGGCAAACGTCAGTTCCGGCGTGACCGCCATGGTGAAATCGTCAAAGGTATAAAACCCTTGCCATAAAAGCGTGAGAAGCGATCCCAGATAAACGATGCCAAACCACATTAGCGGCGCGAGCAGCAGCAGGAACAGCCCAAGCGATGGCTTACGCCAGAACAGTGCGGTAAGGCGGCTCATGCGG
Source organism: Allium fistulosum (assembly GCA_030737815.1). Taxonomy (NCBI): domain Eukaryota; kingdom Viridiplantae; phylum Streptophyta; class Magnoliopsida; order Asparagales; family Amaryllidaceae; genus Allium; species Allium fistulosum. The sequence goes on from JASFAW010000010.1 coordinate 79,553,151, forward strand.
CTACGGTGGGCGGGAGGCGGCGCGACATGCGTGTTCATGTCACCTCTCCTCTTGCAGGCGAACCATGGCATCACGTGACCACGACGCCATCACCGCCTGTCCCGGCGTCACGCCGCTCAGCGTTGCGGCATCGCTAAAATTGGCCTGGCTGACCAGCAGTTTTGCACCGTCAGCGAGTTTTAGCTCAAGACGCGTTGCCGCCCCCTGATACTGTACTGCCTGTACCACGCCCTCAACCTGAACCTCACCGCTCTCATTGAGGCGAATATGTTCCGGGGCGTAAAGAATAGATGCCCTCCATCCCACACATGTTGTGTGCCCATACCGGCGTCAAACACGTTTGAGGTCCCGACAAAGCTCGCCACGAATGCGTTCCTGGACGCATATAGAGACTCGCGCGGGGTGTCGACTTGCTCAATGCGGCCATTATTGAAAACCGCGACCCGGTCAGACATCGACAGGCTTCCCCTGATCGTGAGTGACGAAAATAAAGGTGATGCCGAGCTCCTGCTGCAGCTTTTTCAGCTCGAACTGCATCTGCTCACGCAGTTTAAGATCGAGCGCGCCGAGCGGTTCATCCAGCAGTAATACCCGGGGTTCATTGACCAGCGCCCGCGCGATGGCGACACGCTGACGTTGCCCGCCGGAAAGTTGCGAAGGCTTACGCGTGACAGCAAAGCTTAGCCCCACTTTTTCCAGCGCTTGACGCGCCTGCGCATGGCGCGTTTTCTTGTCGATACCTTTGACCATGAGTCCGTACGCGACGTTGTCGAGGATCGACATATGCGGGAACAACGCATAATCCTGGAACACGGTATTCACATCGCGTTCCCATGGGGAAGTGCGCTCGCCTCTTTACCGAAGATTTTGATTGCGCCGCCTGACAGCTGCTCAAAACCGGCTATCAGACGCAGGCAGGTAGTTTTGCCGGAGCCCGAAGGCCCCAGCATGGAGAAAAACTCTCCGTCATGAATAGCAATGGTGACCCCATCCCACCGCCCGCACGTCACCGTACAGACGGGAAACGTCATTAAACTCTACTGCGTACGTCATGTTCTGCTCCTGCGATTAACGGCCGCCCCATGATGGCGATGTAATCCTGTGTCCAGCGGCTGTAAGGAACGAATTTGCCGCCTTCTGCAATCGGGGTTTTCCAGAACATGATTTTGTCGAAATAGTTGTAGCCGTTCGTTTCGCAGCCTTTATCGCCGAGCAATGTGCTGGCTTTACACCCTTCCGGCACTACGGGCAGCGAGCCAAACCAGGCCGCCAGATCGCCCTGCACTTTAGGCGTCAGCGACCAGTTCATCCATTTGTAGGCGCACATCGGGTGCTTGGCCTGCGCGTGCAGCATGGTGGTGTCCGCCCAGCCGGTTACCCCTTCTTTCGGGAAAACAGTGGCAACAGGCTGGTTCTCCGCTTTCAGGGCATTGGCCTGATAGGGCCAGGCGCTGGAGGCCACTACGCCTTCATTTTTAAAGTCGCTCATCTGAACGGTGGTGTCATGCCAGTAGCGGTGGATCAGCGCATGCTGGTCACGCAATACCTTCAGTACGGCGGCATACTGTTTTTCTGTTAGCTGGTACGGGTCGGTGATACCCAGCTGCGGCTGTGTGGCTTTGACAAACAGCGCCGCATCGGCGATGTAAATCGGGCCATCATAGGCCTGCACGCGGCCCTGATTGGTTTTACCGTCAGGTAAATCCTGTTTCGTAAAGACGACGCTCCAGCTGTCCGGCGGCGTCGGGAACGTTTTGCTGTTGTACATCAGCAGGTTTGGCCCCCACTGATACGGCGTGCCGTAGACATTGCCGCCGACGTTAAACCATTCACCTTTGACGATCCGCGGGTCGAGGGTTTTCCAGTTTGGGATAAGGTCGGGGTTAATCGGCTGAACGCGTTTCCCCATGATCAGGCGCAGTGAGGCATCCCCCGAGGCAGTGACCAGATCGTATCCGCCTTTCGCCATCAGGCTAACCATTTCATCCGAGGTGGCCGCGGTTTTAACGTTCACCGCGCAGCCGGTCTCTTTTTCGAACTGGGTGACCCAGTCATAATTTTTATCGGTTTGTCCCCGTTCGATGTACCCGGGCCAGGCAATAATATCCAGTCGTCCTTCCCCGTCGCCGATAGCCTTCGGTGGCTCTGCGGCGTGCGCTGTCATGAGGGTCATGCCGAGCGCGCACAGGCTGCTGCGGGCAAATTTTTTGCTCATAAGAATTACTCCTGTCGCAATGAAATTTAGCGGCAGCCGTGCCGTAAAAATATCTCCCTTATTAAACGTAGACCGCGCAAATGCGCCGCACCGTGCGGCTTAAAGAAATTTCATCAAGGTGTGACCGAGGGCGCATTCCCCGTTAACTGGATTATAGACAAGGAGTTAGCGTTGAGAGGCGGTATGCAGATTTCCTATGATGCGGTACTGCGGAATATTCGCCGTACCGCCATCAGGATAAGGAATGATGATTTTAGAAAGGTGCGGAGATTATTATTCGAGCATGCTGCTAATTAATTTCCCTAACTGAATGACAGCCTGTTCTTCTCGCTCCCCCCAAGCCCAGGAGGTATTAAACCGGAAGAACGGTGTCCAGGCGTCAGAGGTCGAAAACATCTTACCGGGAGCAATACTGATGTGGTGCATTAGCGCTTTCTCACTCAGCAGCCCGGCATCCAGCTGCGCCGGGAGTTCCAGCCACAAAAAATAGCCGCTGTCGTTGTGATGAATTTTGACGCCTGCCGGCATGTGGCGCAAAAGCGACTGCCACGCCTGCTGTTTGCGTTCGGCCAGCGTGCGTCGCAGGCGGCGAAGATGGGCGTCATAGCGTTTTGTCGCCAGGTAATCCACCAGCGCCAGCTGCATGGGTGAACTGGTCGATAAGGTGCTCATCAGCTGTAGCTGCTGAATGCGTCGCGCATGTTTACCTGCCGCCACCCAGCCGATGCGAAACCCCGCCACCAGACATTTCGAGAAGGACGAGCAGTGCAGCGTCATATCGTCACGATCCCAGGCTTTCGCTGGCAGGGGTTTCTCCCGGCCAAAATAGAGTTCGCTGTAGACATCATCTTCGATCAGGGTGACGTTGTGCCTGGCGAGAAGCGAGACCAGGTGCGTTTTTTTCTCTGCGCTGAGCGTGAAGCCGAGGGGATTTTGACTGTTGGTCATGAGCCAGCAGGCTTTGACCGGATACTCATTGAGCGCCTGCTCAAGCGCATTCAGATCGATCCCTTCGCGGACGTCCGTCGCCACCGACAGCGCTTTGAGTTTCAGGCGTTCCAGCGCCTGCAGTGCACCATAGAAACAGGGGTTTTCGACAATCACCCAGTCACCAGGCTCGGTAACGGCCTGCAGGCTAAGATTCAGGGCTTCGAGTGCGCCTGCGGTAATGACAATCTCATCCGGCGAGATATTCATTCCCTGCTGCGCATAGCGGCGGGCAATGGCGTGGCGAAGGTCAACGTTACCCGGAGGCAGGTTCTCAATTACGCTCATTGCTGTGGCGGTTTTACTGACATTGGCCAGCGAACGGTTAAGTTGCTGCAGCGGGAAAAGCCGGGGGTCGGGGAAAGCAGAAGCGAAAGGAACCACCGACGGGTCGCGGCTGGCCTGTAATACGTCGAAGATATAGGTGTTGATATCCACCACTTCGTCCCGCATCACCTGGGCAGGCGGCGCAGGTTGTTGGGCGGTCGGGCGCGAGGCAACGTAATAGCCCGACTGCGGCCTGGCGACGATACGCCCCTGGCTTTCCAGCATCTGATACGCGTGGCCAACGGTCATAAAACTCATGCCGCTGCTCGCGACCTGCTCTCGCAGAGAAGGCAGCTTATCGCCCGGCAACCATACGCCAAGCTCGATCTGCGAGATAATTTGTTGCGCCAGACGCTGGTATTTTTTCATCAGATTCTCCTTATGACCGACAGTGTATATCAGCAGGAGAAAAAGAGAAGATTTTGCTAACTGTTATAGTTAGCCAGATGCATTACTTACGCAGTTCGGTGACGTTACGCTGAGCGTGGCGGGCAGCGGCCAGATGATCGAGGGTAATCATCGACGATTTGCAAAAAATGCATTTTGCACCGAACGGGTTTTTCTCAGACACATCAAAAGCTGAGGTACGGTACTGCGAACCATGGCAGCATGGGCAGCGGAAATGGATATAAGAAGTCATAGGATTCTCCTGTAAACGTAAAAACGTTAATTGCTTAATGGGCCCTTCAGGCGATAGTGGTTTGAAACAAAAACTAATCGGAGTGTAGAAAAAGACCCAAGAGAGGCTGCGGAGAGGCACAACGTGATGAGAACTGCTTTATAAAACTACGTCAGATGTTTATTTGGACTCAAACCCAGAGGGCCATTAACGCATGTTGTTGATAACAAGGCAAGCTGTTTAATGCATAAATTTCATAAAAATAATTTTTTTATTCTTTCACGCAAGCTATATCAGATGTGCAAAGCGTGATGTTTTCATGAACTGTTATAGGTAAATTTCGCTTTTCTGCGTCTGATACTGGTTATTTCGCCCCTATACCATAACAGCACACCGTTTGACATTGAGGTTGTGCATGTTTGGTTTAGATGCTTTTCATCTCGCACGAATACAGTTTGCCTTTACCGTATCCTTCCACATTATTTTCCCGGCAATCACCATCGGTCTGGCGAGTTATCTCGCTGTGCTAGAAGGCCTGTGGCTGAAAACCAAAAACCCGGTCTGGCGTTCGCTGTACCATTTCTGGTCGAAGATTTTTGCCGTTAACTTCGGTATGGGCGTGGTCTCCGGGCTGGTCATGGCCTACCAGTTTGGGACCAACTGGAGTGGGTTTTCACAATTTGCCGGCAGTATTACCGGCCCGCTCCTGACCTACGAAGTGCTTACTGCCTTCTTCCTCGAGGCAGGATTCCTCGGCGTTATGCTGTTCGGCTGGAATAAAGTCGGGCCGGGTCTGCATTTCTTTGCAACCTGCATGGTGGCGCTGGGGACCGTTATCTCAACCTTCTGGATCCTCTCATCAAACAGCTGGATGCAGACACCACAGGGCTTTGAAATCGTCAACGGACAGGTGGTGCCGGTGGACTGGTTTGCCGTGGTGTTTAACCCCTCCTTCCCGTATCGCCTGCTGCATATGTCGATAGCGGCCTTCCTGAGTAGCGCCCTGTTTGTCGGCGCATCCGCAGCCTGGCATTTGCTGCGCGGAAACAACACCCCCGCCATCCGCGCGATGTTTTCCATGGCGCTGTGGATGACCCTGATTGTGGCTCCCCTTCAGGCGATGGTGGGTGATATGCACGGGTTGAACACCCTGAAGCACCAGCCCGCCAAAATAGCAGCCATTGAAGGCCACTGGGAGAACCCACCGGGTGAACCCACCCCGCTGCTGCTGTTTGGCTGGCCGGATATGGAACAGGAGCGCACCCGCTTTGGGGTGGAGATCCCGGCGCTTGGCAGCCTTATTCTGACGCACAGCCTCGACAAACAGGTTCCGGCACTGAAAGAATTTCCAAAGGAAGACCGGCCAAATTCCACCATCGTCTTCTGGTCATTCCGCATTATGGCGGGCTTAGGCATGCTGATGCTGCTGCTTGGGGTGACGGCACTCTGGTTACGTTATAAAAAGCGCGTGTACGCTTCGCGTCCCTTCCTGTGGTTTGCCCTCCTGATGGGCCCCACCGGGCTGATTGCCATCCTGGCCGGATGGGTCACTACCGAAGTGGGTCGCCAGCCATGGGTCGTCTACGGGCTTCAGCGAACGAAGGATGCGGTTTCTGCGCATGGTGATTTGCATATGAGCGTGAGTCTGCTGGCCTTCTTCGTCGTCTACACCTCCGTATTTGGCGTGGGTTACAGCTATATGGTCCGCCAGATTAAAAAAGGACCTCAGCCTCATGAATCGTTTGCCACCGAGTCCGATGGACGTCCCGCACGCCCGCTTTCTGCCGTTACTACTGAACATAAGGAGCAACCATAATGGGTATCGATCTTTCCATTATCTGGTTTGTTATCATCGTCTTTGCCACGCTGATGTATATCGTGATGGATGGTTTTGACCTGGGGATAGGTATCCTGTTCCCGGCTACGCCTGATGCCGACGATCGCGATGTGATGGTGAACAGCGTTGCGCCGGTCTGGGACGGCAATGAAACCTGGCTGGTGCTCGGCGGTGCGGCGCTGTTTGGCGCGTTTCCGCTGGCCTATGCGGTCATTATTGATGCCCTCACTATTCCGCTGACGTTAATGCTGATCGGACTTATTTTCCGGGGCGTGGCATTTGAGTTTCGTTTTAAAGCCACGCCGGCACACCGCCCTTTCTGGGATAAAGCGTTTATTGGCGGTTCGATCCTGGCGACCTTTACCCAGGGCATGACGGTGGGCGCGGTGATTAACGGCTTTAGCGTCACCGGGCGCACATACAGTGGCGGACCGTTCGACTGGCTGACCGTTTTTAACCTGTTCTGCGGCGCAGGTCTGGTGGTGGCCTACGCGCTGTTAGGCTCGACATGGCTGGTGATGAAAAGCGAAAACGCGCTGCAACAGCGAATGCGACGGGTATCCAGAACGCTACTGATCCTGCTTCTGGTATTCATTGCAGCAATCAGCCTCTGGACGCCACTGGCGCAGCCGGTCATCGCCGCGCGCTGGTTTACCCTGCCGAATCTCTTCTTCCTGCTGCCCGTGCCGGTGCTGGTGGTGATCCTGAGCCTGTGTCAGTGGCGTTGCCTGAATAATCCCGACAGCCATCATCTGCCGTTTATCCTGACGTTAGGGCTGATTTTTCTCGGCTTTAGCGGACTTGGGATCAGCATCTGGCCGCACATTATTCCCCCGTCAATCACGCTCTGGCAGGCGGCGGCTCCGACACAAAGCCAGGGCTTTATGCTGGTGGGCGCGTTGTTGATCATTCCCGTGATTCTGGTCTACACCTTCTGGAGTTACTACGTGTTTCGCGGAAAAGTACAGCATGGAGAGGGTTATCACTGATGCAACAACCTTTCTGGAAAAGAGTCATGTGGCTGGCCATTATCTGGGGCGGCAGCGTACTGGCACTGGCGGCGGTCAGTATGCTCTTTCGCATGTTAATGACGGCCGCAGGGTTTAAGTCGCACTGATCGTATTGCGGGCAACGCCAACGTTGCCCGGTACCCGCCCGCACTTTCAGATAAACCCCATTAACGCACGGCAGAGTATCGTTACACTGAAAAAAGATTCACAGTATCTATCGTCTGAGAAGAAAAATGAAAAAGCTCATTGCGTTAAGTGTTATCAGTCTTGTCCTCACCGGGTGCGTTAATCCTGGTAAAGCCTCCGTTCAGCCGGACCAACTTAAGAGCCACCGTTTTGTGCTGGAGAATGTGGACGGGAAAGCCGTTAAGGCCACGACAACGCAACCAGAGATCAGCTTCAAAGCCCTGTCTGATATCAGTCTGGTTAATAACATTAGCGTTTCCGGCGTGATGTGTAACACGTTTAACGGACAGGGGAAATTGTCCGAAGGTGAGCTCAAGGTCAAAACGCTCGCCATGACGCGCAAGCTCTGTACCGAACCACAGTTAAACGAACTGGATCAGGCCATTGGCGACATGCTGCGCAAAGGGGCGCAGGTCGACCTGACTGAAGACCAGTTAACGCTGGCGACAGCCGATAAAACGCTAATGTTTAAGCGTGCGGAGTAATCAGTAGTTTCCGCAGGATCCTACGGCAAGCGACTGTTCACTGCAGCGTTTGCCGTTTGGCAATGCGCACATCCCGATAGCTGAGCCGTCAAGCTGGCGGGCAACAGACAGCGAGCCGCCAATCATCGCGCAGTTGGCTTGTCCGGAGCTGGACATCGCCGCTTTCATTCCCGGCGTTACGTGTGCCGCCGTTGCCTGCTGAACAGGTTCACTGCTGCATGCCGATAATAATAACGCGGCACACCCGACCCAAAATGCTGAACGCATGCTCTCTCTCCCCCATTAATAATGCGAAACCTATGCATAATAGGCATCACATGCCGTGTCGTCGAGAGCGAAAGTGCGTATTTATGCGCTCCTGAAACAATTTCTCGCAATTTTTTCGCCAAAAGATTGATCTACTCATTGATGTCGAGAATACCGAGGACACAAAAGCGAAAATCGTAAAATCCGACCTTTGCTAAACTAAGGGAATAATATTCAAAACCCGTTGTGTTTTTTTCGGGCTCCTTTTTTTGCGCAATGTAAGGGTGTTGTCCTATGCAAACTATTGACGGTAATGGTGCAGTCGCGTCCGTCGCGTTTCGCACCAGTGAAGTTATCGCCATCTACCCAATTACGCCAAGTTCTACGATGGCCGAACAGGCCGATGCCTGGGCGGGCAACGGACTGAAAAACGTCTGGGGCGACGTCCCAAGAGTCGTGGAAATGCAGTCTGAGGCTGGCGCTATCGCGACCGTCCACGGGGCGCTGCAGACCGGTGCTCTGTCGACGTCATTCACGTCGTCGCAGGGATTATTGTTGATGATCCCGACGCTCTATAAACTGGCAGGACAACTCACCCCGTTTGTGCTTCACGTTGCCGCACGAACCGTTGCGACACACGCCCTCTCCATCTTTGGCGATCACTCAGACGTGATGGCCGTCCGCCAGACCGGTTGCGCCATGCTGTGCGCCAGCAGCGTTCAGGAAGCACAGGACTTCGCGTTAATTTCGCATATGGCGACGCTGAAGAGTCGCGTGCCCTTTATTCATTTCTTTGATGGTTTTCGTACCTCTCACGAAATCAATAAAATCGTTCCGCTGGCTGACGACACCCTCCTCAATCTTCTGCCGCAGGCGGAAATCGACGCACATCGCGCCCGTGCGCTGAACCCGGAACACCCGGTGATCCGCGGGACATCGGCCAACCCGGATACCTATTTCCAGTCCCGGGAAGCAACGAACCCGTGGTACAACGCCGTTTATGATCACGTTGAGCAGGCGATGGATGATTTTGCCGCGGCCACCGGACGGCAATACAAACCGTTTGAATACTACGGTCATCCGCAGGCGGAACGGGTCATTGTGCTCATGGGGTCAGCCATTGGCACCTGTGAAGAGGTAGTGGATGAACTGCTGACCCGTGGTGAAAAAATCGGCGTGCTCAAAGTGCGGCTCTACCGGCCGTTTTCCGCGCGACATTTGCTCTCGGCACTGCCGGAAAGTGCGCGCACCGTGGCGGTGCTCGATCGCACTAAAGAGCCTGGCGCCCACGCAGAACCTCTGTATCTGGACGTCATGTCCGCGCTGGCTGAAGCGTTTAATTGCGGTGAGCGCGAAACACTGCCGCGCGTGATCGGGGGTCGCTATGGGTTGTCCTCCAAAGAGTTTGGCCCGGACTGTGTGCTGGCGGTGTTTAATGAGCTGAGCGAGGCTAAACCAAAACCGCGCTTTACCGTCGGTATTTATGATGACGTGACCAACCTCTCTCTGCCCCTGCCGGAAAACACGCTGCCTTCCACCGCAAAACTTGAGGCGCTGTTTTATGGGCTGGGCAGCGACGGTAGCGTCTCCGCGACCAAGAACAACATTAAGATCATCGGGAACTCCACGTCGTGGTATGCCCAGGGGTATTTTGTCTACGACTCCAAAAAAGCAGGCGGGCTGACCGTTTCCCACCTGCGCGTCAGCGAGCACCCTATCCGCTCGGCATACCTTATCTCGCAGGCTGATTTTGTGGGCTGTCACCAGCTGCAGTTCATCGATAAGTACCAGATGGCAGAGCGCCTGAAACCGGGCGGTATTTTCCTGCTCAATACGCCATACAGCGTGGATGAAGTCTGGTCGCGGCTGCCGCAGGAAGTGCAGGCGGTGCTGAACCAGAAAAAAGCCCGCTTCTACGTCATTAACGCTGCAAAAATTGCCCGCGAGTGTGGCCTTGCCGCGCGAATCAACACCGTGATGCAAATGGCCTTCTTCCACCTGACGCAGATCCTGCCGGGAGACAGCGCGCTAATGGAACTGCAGGGGGCGATTGCCAAAAGCTACAGCAGTAAAGGTCAGGAGCTGGTCGAGCGTAACTGGCAGGCGCTGGCGCTGGCACGCGAGTCTTTATTTGAAGTACCGCTGCAAGCGGTTGATGCGTCCAGCCCGAACCGTCCACCGGTGGTTTCTGACGCGGCACCGGATTTCGTGAAAACCGTGACGGCAGCCATGCTGGCCGGGCTGGGTGATGCCCTTCCCGTCTCCGCGCTGCCACCGGATGGCACCTGGCCGATGGGCACCACGCGCTGGGAAAAACGCAACATCGCCGAAGAAATCCCCATCTGGAAAGAGGAGCTGTGTACCCAGTGCAACCACTGCGTAGCAGCCTGCCCGCACTCGGCCATTCGTGCCAAAGTGGTCTCCCCGGAAGCGATGGAAGACGCCCCGGCCAGCCTGCATTCACTTGATGTGAAATCCCGTGATATGCGCGGACAGAAGTATGTTCTGCAGGTCGCTCCGGAAGATTGCACCGGATGTAATCTGTGCGTTGAGGTCTGTCCGGCGAAAGATCGTCAGGATCCGGACATCAAAGCCATCAATATGATGTCGCGCCTCGAGCATGTCGAAGAAGAGAAGGTAAATTATGACTTCTTCCTGAACCTGCCGGAGATCGACCGCAGCACGCTGGAGCGTATTGATATTCGTACCTCGCAGCTCATTACTCCGCTGTTCGAGTATTCAGGCGCCTGCTCTGGCTGCGGTGAAACACCGTATATCAAGCTGCTCACGCAACTGTACGGCGACAGAATGTTGATCGCTAACGCCACGGGCTGTTCATCAATCTATGGCGGTAATCTGCCTTCCACGCCGTACACCACCGACGCCCATGGCCGCGGTCCGGCATGGGCGAACTCGTTGTTTGAGGATAACGCCGAGTTTGGTCTGGGCTTCCGTCTGACCGTTGACCAGCACCGCGCACGCGTGATGCGGTTACTGGAACAGTTTGCCGGCCACATCCCGGCGGAGCTGAATGACGCATTGCACGCCGATGCAACGCCAGAACGTCGTCGTGAGCAGGTTGCGGAACTGCGCAACGCTCTGCAGGGCGTAGAAGGTGCCGGGCAACTGTTGACCGACGCTGACGCGCTGGTGGAAAAATCAATCTGGCTGATTGGCGGTGACGGCTGGGCGTATGACATCGGCTTTGGCGGGCTGGATCACGTGTTAAGCCTTACCGAAAACGTCAACATTCTGGTTCTGGATACGCAGTGCTATTCCAACACCGGTGGCCAGGCGTCAAAAGCTACTCCGCTTGGCGCAGTAACTAAGTTTGGTGAACACGGCAAGCGCAAGGCGCGTAAAGATCTCGGCGTCAGCATGATGATGTACGGCCACGTGTATGTCGCGCAAATCTCGCTGGGCGCGCAGCTGAACCAGACGGTGAAAGCCATTCAGGAAGCGGAAGCCTACCCGGGTCCGTCGCTGATCATTGCCTACAGCCCTTGTGAAGAGCATGGCTACGACCTGGCACTCAGCCACGATCAGATGCGCCAGCTGACCGCAACCGGCTTCTGGCCGCTCTACCGGTTCGACCCGCGCCGCGCCGATGAAGGTAAATTGCCTCTGGCGCTGGATTCACGCCCGCCTTCCGATGCGTTGGCCGAAACGTTAATGCAGGAACAGCGCTTCCGTCGCCTCAACGCGCAACAACCAGAGGTGGCCGAGCAGTTGTGGAAAGATGCCGCCGCCGATCTGCAAAAACGGTATGATTTCCTGGCGCAAATGGCCGGAAAAGCGGAAAAACCCACCCGCGACTGACGCTCCTTCTGCCCGGCTCGTCCGGGCATTTTTTTGCCATAAAAAAAGCCCGATGTATTCACACCGGGCGAGTCCAGATAATTAATGAATATCACGTTAAATCACTAAATGACATTCACATAAATTATGGATGAAAAATCTTAAAGGCATATAACGCCGCTGAGGTTATCTGATTTAATGGGCAATTAATAATTTTTATTTAATATGATTAGCTTTAAATCATTCATAAAACCAATGACTATTTCCGCCGCATAATTCGGTTAAGAATTAACTTAACTCGTAACAATTATATTTTATTGTTCTTGGTCAGGAGTGATTTAGCATGAGACAGCTTTCTCGTGCGGAAAGTTCAATACGTAATTAAATAAAAACAACTGCAAAGGAATTCCAAAATGCAAAGAAAAGTACTGGCCCTGATGATTCCAGCGCTGTTAATGGCTGGCGCTGCGCATGCTGCAGAAATTTATAATAAAGACGGCAACAAATTAGATCTGTACGGAAAAGTAGATGGTCTGCATTACTTCTCCGACGATGCCTCTAAAGATGGCGATCAAACTTACATGCGTCTGGGCTTCAAGGGTGAAACCCAGATCAACAACATGATGACCGGTTACGCCCAGTGGGAATACAACATCCAGGCCAATAACACCGAAGGGTCTGATAACCAGTCATGGACGCGTCTGGCCTTCGCCGGTATTAAAGTCGGTGACTATGGCTCCTTCGATTACGGTCGTAACTACGGCGTTCTGTACGACGTGGAAGGCTGGACCGATATGTTGCCTGAATTCGGTGGTGACTCTTACACCAATGCAGACAACTTTATGACTGGTCGAGCCAACGGGGTCGCTACCTACCGTAATACTGACTTCTATGGTCTGGTACAGGGTCTGAACTTTGCCCTGCAGTATCAGGGTAAGAACGAAGATGCCAGCAACAACCAGGAAGGTACCAACAATGGTCGCGACACGCGCCATGAGAACGGTGACGGCTTCGGTATCTCCACCACCTATGACTTTGGCATGGGTATCAGCGCGGGTGCTGCCTATACCTCTTCTGACCGTACCAACGAACAGGTGATGAATACCACTGCCGGTGGCGATAAAGCGGATGCCTGGACTGCAGGCCTGAAATATGACGCCAACAATATTTATCTGGCGGCAATGTATTCTGAAACCCGCAATATGACCCCTTATGGCGATAATACGGATGCCGTGGCCAATAAAACGCAAAACATTGAAGTGACCGCGCAATATCAGTTCGACTTCGGCCTGCGCCCGGCAATTTCTTATCTGCAGTCTAAAGGTAAAGACCTGGTCAACGGTCAGGGCGATCAGGATCTGGTTAAATATGCTGACGTAGGCGCAACCTACTACTTCAACAAAAACATGTCCACCTACGTTGATTATAAAATCAACCTGTTGGATGAAGATGACAGTTTCTACAAAAATAACGGCATTAGCACGGATGATGTCGTTGCATTAGGTCTGGTTTACCAGTTCTGATCCCAAGAGCCCGCATCGTGATGCGGGCTCGTTATTTCGTTGCGACGCCTGAAGCCAGCCCTCCTCTTCTCTCCCATCATATTTCCCTCTCTTCGCGCCTCTCGGCTCAGTGAATGTGTGAATCATCTCAAAAGGAAAATTTATGACGGTGTCGTTAAGGGTAAGTTTAAAGAAACCCATGTAGACTAGCCTTATAGACTTTGCTTCATTAAGGATAACTGCATTGTTTGGTCGTGTATCAGTTGCCGTACTTACCCTTCTGGCGATTATATGGATGGCGTTAATTTTTGATTTTGGTGGTGTCGTTGGGCATCTCGGCGCGCTGTTGAACCATCTGGATGGCAGTTAAGGTTTCCCCCAAACAATACGCCACCAGCAGGGCCGGTGGCGGGAAACGTATAAACGGACTATTTTTTGACCGGCTGAGGCTTTTTATCACCTGACTCAGGCGCCTCACGCGGATCGTCTTTCTCAACATACAGCATATTTCTCTCCTGTTTCGGATACCCACTCCCCACTATAGGCCGCATTGTTAAAATCTGGCCAGGCGGCAGTTATGCTTCTTTTTGACGAAAAGAGAGGTAGCCGAAAACCCCGCTGTCGCCATCCGCGGGATGATTAACGCCGTCCATCACCGTCACTTCGGCAAAATCAAAGGGGGTCACATTTTCAAAACAGGCCACATTCACGCCGTATTCGTTGGGATTTGAACGCCGCTGATGGAAGGTATAAATCCCGCAGACCGAGCAGAAGAAATGGCGTGCTGTTCCTGTGTTAAAACGATATTCCGTGAGCTTATCCGCCCCTTTCGTTACGGTAATGCCCGACAGCGGTGCCGAGACCACCACGGCGCCCCGCATCCGGCAAAAAGAGCAGCTGCAGCGCCGGGCGGTATTTAATCCGTCTGAGAGTTCAACGGTAAACGCCACCGCGCCACAATGGCACTGTGCATGACGAATATCAGCCATCGGTTACACCCCCTTTCTCACGAGCTCGGCAGCCTTAACGAAAACCTCATCTTCAACGCCATCGCCTTTCTGTCTGCCGAGTCTGACCAGTTCACTCACAATACTGTCGCGATGGATGGGTTGCTGTGCTGAAACAAGACCGATCACGGCGGCACCAATTGCCAGTCCCACTAATCCCGTTTGTTCATCTTTGTTCTTCATGTTTGTGCTCCCTTGTACAACACAAAAAGCGTAGCAGGATTGTGGTAAAACGTGGCGTTGTCACGGATGCTATTTATTCTGTGATACAGGGCGTAACCCCTACGCTAACAGGCGATGAGGTCGAGGTGTACGTGTCAGAATCGCGGCGCGAGGCCGTATTTGGGCGCATTAATGTTCGCGGCCCAGACCTTGATGTCGTTTTGAAGAAGTAAGGTAAAATCCGATTTCAGATGGTTAACCATGCCGTTAACGCTCTGTGCATCTTTCACCGAAAAATGCTCTATCCGGTTCTGCCCGACCTGAACACAATAATACGTGGCCGGAAGCACTTTGCCATTCACGTTAAGTTCTTGTCGGGTCCCGCCACAGCGCCCTTCGGTGATATAGGAGACCAGCAAATTTGCTGATTTCCGCTCAGGCTGAGAGATGCTCAACATGACCGGGAAACCGTCTGAAGTCTGGGTCATATCGTAAAGAACAGCATTTTTTATATACCAGGTATTATATTCCCGCTCCTGAAAAGCTGACCTCGAAGGCGCAGAAACGACCACCAGCATTGCCAGTGTAATAGTTTGAATTTTCATGAGATGTTGTCATCCGTGTCGTTGCACACATTATTCAGATCGTGCAAAAAACAGCAACACCTTAAGAATATTCCTACTACTATTGGCAGTCGTTTTTAGTTATCTACCGTGGTCAGCGCGTTATTGCATTCCGTTTGTACACGCTCAGTACGTTAAAACAGGAAAGAGTTGGTACACCGCCACCATCGCTGAAATACTGACGATGACAGTGACAATGAAGTAGGTTTTGAAGGGCTGCTTTTGCGTTTTATGGCGAAACAGTTGCTGACCTATAATCGCCCCGGGCCATCCGCCGATAAGGCCAAATACCAGCAGTGTGGCTTCCGGCACTCTGCGCATGGCCCTTCGCGCCGCCATTTTGTCGGCGCCATACATCGCTAACGTCAGTACGTTGATAAGCAGGAGCCACAGGATGAACGGATGCGAGGTGAATAGACTTCCGATTGCGGCGATCAACAGAAGCAAATAACAAAAGCGATTGAGGGTCATAGCACAAGCCACTGGAATGTTCAGAGTATGTCGAAGCCGCATTATACGCGATATCACAAAGCAAGGTTGCTGCCGTCCACAATTCAAAATCCTGTAAAACGTGCTGGCATTCGGCGCAACAATCCGTACCATACACGGCACACTTTCGCATGCTGGTGGTTAACCGCAGGCGCTGACCCGTCTTTTATTGCCAGTCAGATGGGGCACTAAAATGCGCAGAGGGTGTTTGGAATCTAAGCTTCATAGAGTGAAGAGATGAACAGCAAAGAGAGGGCAATGCTGACAGAAGCTGCCCCTCTAAACCGTCTGCCCCACTGGTGCCCCATTTGAAATTTGAGTACAGATTAAATGCAACAAAATCAAGACATTAATAAGAAAGAGCAATACAACCTGAATAAACTGCAAAAGCGTCTGCGCCGTAACGTTGGTGAAGCCATTGCAGACTTCAATATGATTGAAGAAGGCGACCGCATTATGGTCTGCCTGTCAGGTGGTAAAGACAGTTACACCATGCTGGAGATCCTGCGTAATCTTCAGCAAAGCGCGCCGGTGAAGTTTTCCCTGGTGGCGGTTAACCTCGATCAAAAGCAGCCTGGTTTCCCGGAACACATTCTGCCGGAATACCTCGAAAAACTGGGCGTTGAGTACAAAATCGTAGAAGAAAATACCTACGGGATTGTGAAAGAGAAGATCCCGGAAGGCAAAACCACCTGCTCGCTCTGCTCTCGTCTTCGCCGCGGCATCCTGTACCGTACCGCGACAGAACTGGGTGCAACCAAAATCGCACTCGGCCATCACCGCGACGATATCCTGCAGACGCTGTTCCTGAACATGTTCTACGGCGGCAAGATGAAAGGCATGCCGCCAAAACTGATGAGCGATGACGGCAAACACATTGTGATCCGCCCGCTTGCCTACTGCCGCGAGAAAGATATCGAGCGGTTCTCTCAGGCCAAAGGGTTCCCGATCATTCCATGTAACCTGTGCGGCTCTCAGCCGAACCTGCAGCGTCAGGTGATTGGTGACATGCTGCGTGACTGGGACAAACGCTACCCGGGCCGTATCGAAACCATGTTCAGCGCGATGCAGAACGTGGTGCCTTCTCACCTCGCGGACGTTGAGCTTTTCGATTTCAAAGGTATCAACCATGAGTCGGAAGTGGTGAATGGCGGCGATCTGGCGTTTGACCGGGAAGAGATCCCCGTGAAACCTGCTGGCTGGCAGCCAGAAGAAGATGACAATCAGTTTGAAGAACTGCGCCTGAATGTCGTGGAAGTGAAATAGTGGAATAATGCAAACGCGTCTCAGACCACCGTCTGAGACGCGTTTAAACCTTATTTCAGCAGACGAACGCGACAGGTTTTACCCTTGATTTTCCCGTTCTGCAGCTGTTTCCAGGCCTTATGGGCAACCGACTGGCGAACAGCAACATAAACATGTGCAGGATGTACCGCAATCTTGCCGATATCCGCCCCATCCAGCCCCACGTCTCCGGTCAGCGCACCGAGCACATCACCCGGACGCATCTTGGCTTTTTTACCGCCATCAATACACAGCGTTGCCATTTCTGCCTCCAGCGGAACGAGACTGACATTGCCCGGTGCATTCACCCAGTTAAGCTTAATCTGCAGCATTTCAGACAGAATATTGGCGCGCTGCGCCTCTTCCGGTGCGCAGAAGCTGATGGCCAGACCGCTGTTTCCGGCACGCGCAGTACGGCCGATACGGTGAACGTGTACTTCAGGATCCCATGCCAGCTCGTAGTTCACGACCAGCTCAAGCGATTTAATATCCAGACCGCGCGCCGCCACGTCGGTGGCAACCAGCACGCGGGCGCTGCCGTTGGCGAAACGGACCAGCGTCTGATCGCGATCGCGCTGTTCCAGATCGCCATGCAACGATAACGCGCTCTGCCCTGCAGCGTTCAGGGCGTCACAGACCGCCTGACAATCTTTTTTGGTGTTACAGAACACCACGCAGGAAGCGGGCTGATGCTGACTGAGCACCTTCTGCAGGAGCGCGATTTTTCCATGCTGGGACGTTTCATAAAACTGCTGCTCGATAGCAGGCAGCGCATCAACACTGTCAATTTCGATGGTGAGCGGATTTTTCTGCACGCGACCACTGATTGCGGCGATCGCTTCAGGCCAGGTCGCCGAAAATAACAGCGTCTGACGGTCTGCAGGCGCGAAACGGATCACTTCCTCGATAGCATCGCTGAAGCCCATATCCAGCATCCGGTCTGCCTCATCCATGACCAGCGTGTGTAATGCATCCAGCGAGACCGTACCTTTTTGCAGGTGGTCGAGCAGTCGGCCAGGCGTCGCCACAATGATGTGTGGTGGATGCTGAAGCGAATCACGCTGTGCGCCAAACGGTTGTCCGCCACAGAGGGTTAAAATCTTGGTGTTAGGCAGGAATCGCGCCAGACGACGCAGCTCGCCCGCGACCTGGTCCGCCAGTTCGCGGGTTGGGCACAGCACCAGAGACTGCGTCTGAAACAGCGCAGCATCAATATGCTGTAGCAGACCCAGACCGAAAGCCGCCGTTTTTCCGCTCCCTGTTTTAGCCTGAACGCGTACATCACGCCCCTCAAGAATGGCGGGCAATGCGGCCGCCTGAACAGGCGTCATGGTGAGGTATCCCAACTCGTTGAGGTTATCGAGTTGGGCGGCGGGCAGTACATTCAGGGTTGAAAAAGCGGTCACAATAGTCTCTCGTGGTCATCTTTGCGGTCAGATGGCGCGTATCCTCGCAGATCTCGGGGTTCGATGCGACAATTTAATCGGTTCTTCATCGGGCGGCGGGTCAGGCATGGGTTGCGGACGCGGAACAGGATCGGGCATCGGCGTCGGATCGGTGGAGATCGGATCGGACTGACGTGAATACTGCAGTTGCAGAGCGAGTAAGATGCTCATCATTCCCTCCAGGTTTTACTGACGTCCCTTTTAGGGTAGACGCTGGGGAACAGGAGGCAAAAAAAAGCCGACTAGTTAAGTCGGCGTCGTACGAATCAATTGTGCTATGCAGTAATTCAAAAAAGGAAGTAAGACAATATGGAGCGCAACGCCCATCGCTTGACGTTGCATTCACCTGCGGGAGTAATATTGCACCTTACGGGGTCATTGTTTATTGACTTCGCTCAATTAAAAGAGCGTTTTGATCTCCGTAAAAGCTGAAAAAAGCGTAAATTTACAGCCATTTACTACGATGCAACCACCATGCAACACCACCGATCAAAACAACTAACATGACGCAAAATGCGGTAAAGCCATAATGGGCCGCGCCGCCAGGAATTCCGCCCAGGTTCACGCCAAACAATCCCGTCAGGAATGTGCTCGGCAGAAAGACCATTGCCATCAGCGACATCGTATAGGTTCTTCTCGCCAGCGACTCCTGCATCACCTGCGCGATTTCATCCGCCATGACGCCCGTGCGGGCAATACAGGAATCGATTTCATCAAGTCCGCGGCCCAGCCTGTCGGCAATATCCTGCATTCGGCGTCGCTGATCGTCATTCATCCAGTTGAGCCTTTCGCTGGACAGACGCGCGTATACGTCCCGCTGTGGCGTCATATAGCGGCGCATGACTATTAACTGCTTACGCAGGAGCGCCAGAAAACCGCGCGGCGGGATCTGCTGATCGAGCAGGTTATCTTCGAGGTCGATGATTTTATCGTGCAGCTCTTCGATAAACTCACTCGCATGGTCAGTCAGCGCGTCGCAGACGTCCACCAGCCAGCTTCCGCAATCGGTCGGTCCGGTGCCCTCTTTCAGATCGTTCACGATATCATCCAGCGCCAGAACTTTACGCTGACGGGTGGAGACAATCAGACCATCGTCCATATAAACACGCATCGCGACCAGCTGGTCAGGACGTTCATCGGTGCTGCCGTTAATGCAACGCAAAGTGATGAGCGTGCCGTCCCCCATTCTGCTCACACGTGGCCGCAGGCTTTCACCCGCCAGCGCATCACGCACGTTGTTCGGCAGGAGCGGCGTCGTGGCCAGCCAGTCGGCACTGTCCGGATGGGTATAGTTAAGGTGTAGCCAGCAGGGATGCTCATTATCAATGACATCGTTGTCTTCCAGCGGTCGGGCACCGCCACGACCATCCAGCACCCAGGCAAAAACTGCATCAGGAACGTTTAGTTCTGATCCTTTTATACTCTCCACCGCGCCTCCCCCTTTTCAACTCTTTCGTTGTCAGTCTAGCTTTCATCAGGGGTTAAGCAACAACTATGTTTCGCATCGCGCTGAATTCGCTCAGGAAATAACCGTATTCCGCCAGAAGGCTTTTCAGACCACACGGGAGGGTCATTCAGCGGCGAGAAGTCGGGATAAAAGAGCCCGGTTGACCAGGCTCTTTTCGTGCATCAGAGGGAGTGACCGGGACGCGAGTGGAATGACAGCGGCCCAGCATGAGAAGGCGTGGATTCAGCCTGATACCCCTTTTCGAGCCGGAAGTTACGCGTCCGCGTCTGCAGTTCACTTACCTGATTACGCAGTACATCAGAGGATCCGTTGAGTTCTTCTGCCATCGTAACGTTACTTTGCGTGACCCGTTCCAGCTCAGATAAGGCCAGCGTAATCTGGGAAATGCCTTTCTCCTGCTCTGACGTCGAGGTGAAAATGTCATCCATCAACTGGCTGACATTGCCGGAGCCGGTCACAATTTCTTGCATATTCTTTTCAGCTTCGGACACAACGGTCACGCCCTGAGTAACGTTATTGCTGGTCACTTCAATCAGCGTTTTGATGTTTTTGGCGGCATCCGCACTGCGGTGGGCCAGGTTTCGCACCTCTTCTGCCACCACCGAAAACCCTTTTCCGTGGTCACCGGCTCTGGCCGCCTCAACGGCCGCGTTTAGCGCCAGGATATTCGTCTGGAAGGCAATGCCGTCGATCATTGAGATAATCTCCGTCATTTGCTGTGCACATTCGGTAATGGATTGCATATTGGTGGCCACCTGCCCCATCAACTCGCCACCTTTACGCGCCTGCAGTGTCGCCCTGTTTGCCTGCACGCTGGCCAGTCGGGTGTTATCGGCATTATTTCGGGTACTTGCTGCCATCTGCTCCATGCTGGCAGCCGTTTGCACCAGCGATGCAGACTGCTGCTCTGTTTTCACCGAAAGCTGCGCGCTACGCGCGGAGAGTTGATCGGACAAGGTCATGGCGGTTTGCGACGAGGCCCTGATCTCGCGTACCAGGGTCGCGATGTTGCTGGAGAGGCTGTTAATCCCGGGGATTAAACGCCCTGCACAGTTATTGCCAAATTCAGGGATAGTCACGCCAAGATTGCCTGCAGTCACTTCTTCAATACTTTTTTTCACCGTATTGATCGGCGTCACAAGATACTTTGTCATGTAGCCCCAGAGCAAAAATAGCGCAACGAAATTAATGATATTGAGTGAAATAAAGAGAGAGGATTTGCTGGAAAATAGAACAACGACACCTGCATCAACCAGGAAAAGACATAAAAGGAACCCGGCAATGAAGGTTCTGACACTAATATTTCTTAGCATGATTATATCCACGATTTTATATTTAGGTCGGCATTAAGATTTATAGCATTCGTGTTGTTGTTTGTCCTGACGAACAACGCTGGTTTCACCTTTCGCCGTTAGCCACCTGAGATTTAACTTAAGTCAGATAAAAACAGGGTATTAGTGAAAATGTTATATGCAGCATCCTGTGATACTGGTTTCCTGCCACTTTAAGCGATACCATCGCCTGCGATGAGACAATATGGCCGCGCTCATATTTAAGGAGCTTTGCTGCAATTATTCGCCTTTGTTTAGCAATGCTTAATAGGTGCCGGAAAGAATATATTTTATATTCACCGCCAGCCTTAACGTTTTAATATGACCGGTCGTTTTGCACGATACATAACTCATATTATTTGAATGCGCATGTACGTTGCCAGTTAAAGACGTGCCCGGCAGGCGAAATCGGTAACCCTCTTTGGCGTGGGATTGCATAATGCTCAATATATCGTGGGACCCTGTGTTAATAGCCCTCGTATCTGGTGGCCTTTATCGCCTCATTTGTGGCCCTGGACAGCGCCGGAAAAATCCCGCTTTCAGCCGTAAAACGGCGATGTTCTGGCGTATCGCCGGAGGCGTCACGCTTGGGATCGGGATCTGGTCAATGCACTTCATCGGCATGCTGTCGATGCAAATGCCGATGATAATGAGCTATAACCTCTGGTTAACCTCGCTCACTGGGCGTGGCGGTGGTTGCGTCCACGGTCGCCATCAATATTGCCGTAACGGGTAAAACCCTTTCCCCTTTTCGATTGATCGTTGCCACGGTGCTCCTGAGTGCTGGCGTGGTCTGTATGCACTTTATCGGTATGGCCGCACTGATGCTGGACAGCCATATTCTCTGGGATCGACGCATTGTTGCCGTGTCCGTGTTGATTGCCGTTATGGCCTCCGGCGCGGCACTGTGGCTGGCATTCCGCCTGCGGGATATGCGCAAAGGAGTGTTTATCAATCGTATTCTCGCGGCCGGCGTGCTGGGTGTCGCCATCTGTGCGATGCACTACACCGGCATGCGTGCTGCCCATTTTCAGGAAATGACGCATACCCTGCCCGGCGGTATCAGCGAGTTGGGGTTATCGGTCTGGGTTTCTGTCACCACACTGTGCCTGCTCGGGGGTATGTTAATGATTTCGCTCATCGACTCGCACCGGCGGACGAACCGACTGACCGACAACCTACGCCAGCTTAATCGTCAGCTTGAACTGCAGGCGCGGTTTGATGCGCTTACCGGTCTCGCTAATCGCCACCAGATGGACATTCGGATGCAGGATTGCCTGCGCAGCGCATTGCTCAGCAA
Source organism: Allium fistulosum (assembly GCA_030737815.1). Classification (NCBI taxonomy): domain Eukaryota; kingdom Viridiplantae; phylum Streptophyta; class Magnoliopsida; order Asparagales; family Amaryllidaceae; genus Allium; species Allium fistulosum. The sequence goes on from JASFAW010000010.1 coordinate 79,575,472, forward strand.
GAAGCCATTCGCCGTGATTTTCCTCAACGTCGATCATTTCAAACGCATCAACGATACCTGGGGCCACAACACCGGGGATGAGTTGTTAATCTCTCTCGCGCAGCGCATTACCGCCCGCCTTACCCGCGAGATGACCCTCGCCAGGCTTGGCGGCGACGCCTTTATCCTGCTGGTTCCCGAGTGTGACGACGATAGACTCAACGCGCTGCTCACGACATTGCTGGAGGATATGCGCCGCCCGTTTTCACTTTGTGGACACACGCTGAGCACAACAATCAGCGCGGGGGTCAGCCTCTACCCGCAGGATGGCGAGACGCTGCATGAGCTGAAGCTAAAAGCCGATGCGGCCCTGAATCGCGTCAAAGAGGATGGACGAAACGGCTGGGCCGTCTACCGGAACGAGATGTCAACGGCTATTCCGGCTAACCCCGGCTTCCTGCAGGAGTTAACTCAGGCGCTGGAACGCGATCAGTTTGAACTGTGGTATCAGCCGACCTGGCATGCAAAAGACACCACTATTCACGGTTTTGAAGCCCTTCTGCGCTGGCGGCACCCTGAGCAAGGGGTGTTGCTGCCTAATCTGTTTTTACCGTCGCTGGAACAAACGGGGCTGATCATCCCGGTGGGGAACTGGGCGATTGAAGCGGCATGCCGTCAGCTTCATTTCTGGACAGAACAAGGTTTCAGCCAGTGGACATTGTCCTTTAACCTCTCCCCCGTCCAGTTCGAACAGCCGGATATCTTCCACATCATTTCGTCGATGTTGCATAAATATAATCTGTCGCCCTCCCGGCTTATCCTTGAGGTGACGGAAAGTACCGCACTGAAAAATCTCGACCGCAGTATTGAATTACTCAATGCGTTCAATCAAGCCGGGATTACCGTCTCGATTGATGATTTTGGCACCGGCTATTCCAACCTGTTGATGTTGAGCGTTCTGCCCGCTAAAGAGCTAAAAATCGACAAGAGCTTTGTGCACTCGATGCTGGTAAATGAAAAAAGCCGCAAGCTGGTGGAAACCATTATTAATATCGCCAGGACCATGGAAATGAATGTGGTTGCAGAAGGGATCGAGACGCAAGAACAACAGGTGGTGCTGACGGACCTCGGCTGTGATTACCTGCAGGGGTTCCTTTTCTCCCGTCCTTTACCTGCCGAACAGGTTCCCTGGCTGCTGCTGCAAAAAAACTCAGACAAACAAATTATACCCATTGGTAAAATTCACGCGGAACCCGCATATATTTCACAAAAAAATCATGCCTGACCGGGTTAAGTAGAGTATGTTTCAAAGGAGTCCACTCCCGTTAATTCTGTCATGATCCTCAGGCACATGGTGCCGATGTACAGGAATACGCTATGTCGCAAAATTGTTTTGATGCGCTGAATTTAATTAAAACCCCCGTGTGGCTCATTTCACCTGCTTCAGAACAGATCATTTTTGCAAATGCGGCCGCCGCTCAGATCATGGGCGATAAATCCCTGGATGACCTACGCAAAGGTACCTATTCCGCCAATGCGCATCACGTGCTGTCGATGTATGTGCCTGAACTGAAGAGTGAGCAGGAGATCGTCGAAATCTGGACCATCTCCCGCGATGGACATGAAACCGCGCTGAGCTGCCGTCTCTCGCTTGCCCATTTCGTGCCCCAGGGGAATGTTATTGTTTTTGAAGGGCTGACGCAGCAGGTTCTCTCCGGGCTTAAGGCCAGCCGCTCCGCGACCTACCAGCGCAAAAAACAGGGATTTTACGCGCGCTTTTTCCTGACCAACAGCGCGCCAATGCTGCTTATCGATCCGTCCCGGGATGGCCAGATTGTGGATGCCAATCTGGCGGCGCTGACTTTTTACGGTTATGCGCATGATGAAATGTGCAGAAAACATACCTGGGAAATCAATACTCTGGGGCGGGATGTGATCCCCGTGATGACGGAGATTGCCGCGTTGCCGGGCGGCCATAAGCCCCTCAACTTTATCCACCGTCTGGCCGATGGCTCCACCCGCCATGTTCAGACCTATGCCGGGCCGATTGAAATTTACGGTGACAAATTGATGTTGTGCATTATCCACGATATCACCGAGCAAAAAAGGCTGGAGCAGGAGCTGGAACACGCGGCACTGCGTGATTCCATGACGGGCCTGCTCAACCGGCGTCAGTTCTATATCATCACCGACCAGGCCAATACCCATCATCTTCCCGCGCAGCAGCAATTTAGCCTGCTGCTGGTGGATACCGATCACTTCAAAAACATCAACGACCTCTTCGGCCACCTGAAAGGTGATGAGGTACTCTCGCTCTCGCGCACGCTGGAAGCCTGTAGCCGCAAAGAGGACCTGGTCTTCCGCTGGGGCGGTGAGGAGTTCGTCATCCTGCTGCCGCGCACCCCGCTCGACACCGCCCTGCAAATCGCCGAAACTGTGCGCGATGCGGTCGCCCGCATCACGATCCCGGGTTTACCTCGCTTCACCGTCAGCATTGGCGTGGCGCGACATAATCCGGGCGAGAGTATGGATGAGCTGTTTAAACGTAGTGGACGATGCGCTTTATCGCGCCAAAAGTGATGGGCGCAATAAAGTCCTGGCGGCATGAAACTGTGTATCTCCGTAAGCCCCGTTACAATGCCCCTCTCGAATAAATGGACCACAGGTGGTAGTGTGCAATGGGAGAAAAACAGAAATAATACTCACCATAATTATTTTATTCGTTATTATATTCGGCTTCTGGTTTATTTTCAGCGGTGAGATCTGGTTTCTGGTGGAATACCTTGAGACAGTATCTACCCCACCTTCGATGCGCTATGACGCATGTTTAATTCCTTGTTTCACCTACCGAATTTGTCAGGTATCAGCACCGGTAAGAGGTGCGTAACATACGCGACGTTATCCTCCAACAAGTTGATAACGAATCATTAAATCATTTGCTTATTTCGCCCGTTCTCTGACGGGCTTTTTTTTATTTCCGGCAATTCAGCTGTGCCAGGCTATATCTTAAACATCGTTAAACCTAAAGGTGAGAAATGATGAGCAAGAAAATCCTGATGTTGGTCGGCGATTACGCCGAAGATTATGAAACAATGGTGCCCTTTCAGGCTTTACAGATGATTGGCCATCAGGTGGACGCCGTCTGCCCGGACAAATCCCGTGGCGACTACATCATGACGGCGATCCATGATTTCGACGGCGCCCAGACCTACAGTGAAAAGCCGGGCCACCGTTTTATCCTCAATGCCGATTTTTCCGCCGTAAAGAGCAGGATTATGACGCGCTGCTAATCCCGGGCGGACGAGCCCTGACTATCTCCGGCTAAATGATGACGTGCTGAAACGTGGTGCAGGCCTTCGACGCCGCGCGCAAAACCGATTGCTGCGGTTTGGCCAACGGACCGCAACTGCTCGCTGCTGCCGGCATATTAAAAGGACGAACCTGTAGCGCCTATCCCCGCCTGTGCGCCTGAAGTCCGCTCGGCGGCGGGCACTATGCAATATCGGTATCGATCAGGCGCACGTAGACGGTAATCTGGTCACTGCCCCCGCCTGGCCTGCGCATCCGCAATGGCTGGCGACAATTCAGTGCATTGCTAGAATAACGTTGCCCTGCTCCCGCAGCAGCGCCTGGCGGGAGCAATCTGCTGGGATAATGTGTCGCCCGGCGATTTAGCGATCCTGCTGCTCCCACTGCGCTTCCGCTCACGCGCTTTTCTGCGGGCTTCCTCTTTTTCACGATACAGTGGCGGATAGTAGATGTTCCACCAGTCCCATTTACCGAACCAGAGACTCATCAGCGTACTAAAGATGATAATAAGTACGGTATAAACACAGAACGGTTCCGCTTTCACCGCCGTGGCTGAACAGATCGATGACCAGCGAATGCTGCGCGTCGCTAAACCACTGCGGATGGTCATCAAGCATCATGAAAAACAGGATCCCAAAGAGTAAATCCCCGACTTTAATCGCTCATGAAATTTCGTGCGCCAGTTTGCATTATGTTTTTCATAATAATTCAGCAGGAACTGGTTGTTTTCCTTCAACGCTAAATCAAGTACTTCGCTGAAGGAACTTCACCCGACCTCTTCTGATAATCACTCTGCGCGCGCAAGAAATCCGGGAAGATTCTGCTGTAGATGAACTCATTGAGTAATAGCCTGACGATATTGGCTATAAAAGGCATCAGGGTGGTGGCAATCAAACCTAAGGCGGCGAGCGCCACGCAGAAAAAACCCAGATGTTCGGTCCAGTTAAGTGTCTGAACAGGCCAGGTCAATATTCCTTGCCCGCTGTATACCAGCAGCGCCAGATCGGCGAAAAGGACAATATAGATGAAGCGGATAATCCATTGCCATTCCCAGATTTTATCCATAATCCCTAACCCTGCCGGGAAAGACGCTTTCTCTTTCTTTTCATCCGTCATCATTTACCTCCCCTTTGACTCACGGAACAAACATCCCTCGTTCAATAAAGAAAAACTGGCGCAAATGCGCCAGCTCTTAATTTAACGTTCACAACGAAGACCGGCGGTTCCCGCTCGTCAGTGTTTCTCAATATACATCAGTCCGGCTATAAGCCACGTCTTCCGGGTTATTAATGGGGTAACCTTTCACCCATGGGTTTGATCAGGCGGCCGTTGGTGTACTGGTAAATAGGTGCGATTGGCGCTTTTTCCGTGAGGATTTCTCCGCCATGTTGTAGCTCTGCGTTACGGGCTTTCGCCGTGTTTTCGAGCGTCGCCTGATGGATAATTTTATCGTACGCCGGATCATTGAAACGCGAAATATTGCCGCTATGGGTTGAGGTCAATAACGACAGGAAGGTCGATGGCTCATTGTAATCCCCGACCCATGACGCGCGGATCACATCGAAATTACCGTATTACGGCTATCGATGTAGGTTTTCCACTCCTGGTTTTGCAGTTTGACGTCAACGCCGAGGTTTTTCTTCCACATCGAGGCCCACCGCAATCGCGATTTTCTGATGGTTTTCTGACGTGTTGTACAACAGGTTCAACTTCAGCGGGCGCTGAGGGCCGTAGCCTGCGGGCCTGAAGCAGCGTTTTCGCCTGGGCATTAAGTTCCTGCTGTGACATCTGCTCGAACGGCGAGGTTTCTGGCGTAAACCCTGCCGTCACGTCTGGCGTGAACATGCCAGGCGGGCTTCTCACCGGTTCCTAACACTTTGTCCGCCATGATGCGGCGATCGATGGTCATGCTCAGGGCGAGACGTACACGGGCATCGGCCGTGGGTCCTTTTTGCGTATTAACGCCATAGTAATAGGTGCCCAGCTGAGGCGGTGTATACACCTGTCCCGGAATGTCCTTGAGCAGCTTCTGATACATGTTTTTCGGGGAACGATTCGGTGATATCAATATCATCCGCCAATAGCGTTTAGTGGCCGAGGATTCCTGGTTAATCGGTATGAACGTCACTTTTTGCAGGACGGTTTTGGCGTTATCCCAGTAGTGTGTATTCGGCACCACAACCAGTTTTTCATTCACCACGCGATCTTTCAGAACGTAGGCGCCATTTCCGACCAGAGCCCCCGGACGCGTCCACTCTTTGCCGCTCTCCACATTGGCCTTTTGCACCGGATAGAAGGCAAAGTTTGCCGTCAGATTGCTAAAACCACGGCAGCGGTTTATCCAGCTGCAACACGTAAGGTTTTTGCATCTACGGCCGTCACGCCCAGCGTATCTGGCGCGGCTTTACCATCAATTATCGCCTGTGCATTATGGATATCCGCCAGCGCAGCAAACCAGGCAAACGGAGACGTGGTTTTCGATCAACCAGACGCTGCCAGCTGTAGACAAAATCCTGAGCGGTAACCGGCGAACCGTCAGACCATTTCGCGTTATCACGTAAGGAGAAGGTCCAGATACGGTTATCATTACTCTGCCAGCGCGTCGCCACGCCTGGGGTCAGTTCACCTTTCTCATTCTGATTAACCAGTCCTTCAAAAAGGTCGCGAATGACCTGTATCTCGGGTAATCCCACGGCTTTTGCCGGATCAAGGGAAGCCGGCTCATCTTTAATGTGTCTGACCAAGCTCCTGTTTTTGCGCCAGTACCGTGCCCTGTGGCACATCAGCGGCGTACGAAAGTGAAGAGAGTCCGCACAGCAACAGTGCAGCACAGAGACGCGAAACAGGATGCTTCATAAGATCCCCTTTTATGAATTCAGGTAATAAGCAGATGCGTAATTATTTGTTTCGACAATGAGAATTGCAAATACCTTACTCCGGAAAGTTGATATCCGGCAATTTTCCCGCCATACGGAAACTATTTGATTAACCGCGAGTTTTGCACAACACTGCCAGTAGAGACTTCTTTATCAGGATTTCCTATGGCAATCACCCGACCCAGAGCGGAACGCGGCGCCTTCCCGCCAGGTGCAGAGCAGTATGGCCGTTCATTTTTAGGCGCATCGCTGATTTGGTTTCCGGCCCCCGATGCCGATCGCAACAGCGGTTTGATCATTGCCGGCACGCACGGCGACGAGAACTCTTCTGTCGTCACGCTCTCGTGCGCGCTGCGCACGTTGACGCCCAGCTTACGACGTCATCACGTGATTCTGGCCGTCAACCCGGATGGGTGTCAGCTTGGGTTACGCGCCAATGCGCGGGGAATCGATTTAAACCGTAATTTCCCTGCAGCAAACTGGCGCGCCGGTGAAACGGTTTATCGCTGGAACAGCTCCGCTGAAGAGCGTGACGTTGTCTTACTGACCGGCGACACGCCGGGCTCGGAGCCGGAAACACAGGCGCTGTGCCAGTTAATCCATAAGATCCACCCGGCCTGGGTTGTCACCTTTCACGATCCGCTGGCCTGCATCGAAGATCCGCGGCACACCGAGCTGGGCGAATGGCTGGCGAATGCTTTCGCCCTGCCGCTTGTCTCCAGCGTGGGCTATGAAACCCCTGGCTCATTCGGCAGCTGGTGTGCCGACCTGGGATTACCTTGCATCACCGCGGAATTCCCGCCGATATCGTCAGACGAAGCCAGCGAAAAATATTTAAAAGCGATGGTGGAGCTTTTGCGCTGGCAGCCTCAAAAATGAAGGACGCCGCTGGTAAACGTGAGTGCCGGTGAAACGTCAACCGCCAGCCATGTCGGGCCATCAAGATCGGCAAAACTGACATGATTTACCAGCGGCAGCGCCGCGTTGATCGCCCGGGATGTACACAGCATACATCCCAGCATGATTGAAAACCCCTGAGCCTGCGCCTGTTCTGCCAGCGCCAGCGCCTCTGTTAGCCCGCCGGTCTTGTCGAGTTTGATATTGACCATTTCGTAACGGCCCTGCAGTTCAACCAGGCTATCGCGCGTATGGCAGCTTTCATCCGCGCAGATGGGCAGCGGGTGGATAAAATTCTTCAGCGCCGCATCATCCTGTGCCGGCAGAGGCTGTTCCAGCATGGCCACGCCCAGGTCGGCCAGCAGCTGACATCGTGCGGCAAGGCCTTCGGGATGCCATGACTCATTCGCGTCCACAATTAACGTGGCTGTCGGGACTGCCGAGCGGATAGCGACCATACGCTCGCTGATCAGACGATCGTCAAGCTTCACCTTTAACAGCGTCGCCCCCGCATCAAAGAGTGCTTTTGCGCTGGCGGCCATGTGTTCAGGCTCGCCAATCACTACCGTTTGCGCCGTGACAACCGATGTCGGCAGCGTGACGCCTAGCAGCGTCGTCAGCGAGGTTTGCTGTTTGGCAGCCTCCAGGCTCCAGAGTGCGCAGTCAATCGCATTACGCGCCGCGCCGGCGGGTATACGCTGCTGTAACGCCTCGCGGGTGAGCCCTTTTTCCAGATCGGGAACGAGCGTCATGATAAGTGCCATTACCGACGCCAGACTTTCGCCATAGCGCGGGTACGGCGTGCATTCGCCGACGCCCTTAATGCCGTCCTCTTCTATCTCCACCACGACCACACTGGCTTCACTTCGACTGCCGCGGGAGATCACAAACGGGGTATGCAATGGCCAGGCTTCTTCATAGACCTTAACGCTTCTCATCACTGACTCCTTGCGGCCCGGAAAGGCGAAAAAATTGGTTTGCCGTGTTATCCGCTGATGGCATACACTAGCCCCGACGTTAACTATATGTAAACAGGAAGATATCTATGTCACAACTCGTTCATTTCCAGGGCAACCCGGTTACTGTTGCAGGTTCCATTCCACAGGCTGGCAGCAAAGCACAGGCTTTTACTCTGGTGGCTAAAGATCTGTCTGACGTCACACTGTCTCAGTTTGCTGGCAAACGCAAAGTCCTGAACATTTTCCCAAGCATCGACACCGGCGTCTGTGCTGCATCCGTGCGCAAATTCAACCAGCTGGCGACGGAAATGGACAACACCGTTGTGCTGTGTATTTCTGCCGATCTGCCGTTCGCCCAGTCCCGTTTCTGCGGTGCTGAAGGCCTGAGCAACGTCATTACCCTCTCCACCCTGCGCAGCCCGGATTTCCTGGAAAACTACGGCTGTGAGCATCGCGGAAGGCCCACTGAAAGGCCTGGCAGCGCGCGCTGTACTGGTTATCGATGAAAATGACAACGTCGTGTTCAGCGAACTGGTTAACGAAATCACCACCGAGCCGGATTACACTGCCGCGCTGGACGTGTTGAAAGCATAATGAATGCTTAGCATTCTATATAGCTTAGCAATCTAATGAAATAACAGGGTTTATTTCTCTTTGCAGGCTCTGGAAGACGACACATGACAAACCTCGCACTGGCGGGGTTTTTTATTCCCTTTAAGCTGAATCGTTAAAGCTAAACCCTTCACTGTTCACATTTACTGTGCAATTAATTGTATTAAAGTTAACTTAATTGCGATCTTATTCTCATATTAGACCTTAAATATTCATATTTTCTTCCCCAGTGAAGCACATCACATTTCCCTTCAGGTCAAAACATTAGATTTGCTGACGAAAGCAAATAATCGTTTCAGCAAAAAGGAAAGGATATGAAAATTAAACTGGCTATTACGCTCCTTGCGGCTTTGATTTCGGGTCAGGCTGCGGCGAAAACCTGGGTGCTGACAAGCGCTGAAAGCGGCGTGGAGAAAGGAAACTGGAAAATAACGAGCGATGAGCTGAAGGTAAAAGATCAGGCGTTCAGCATTGAACAAAAAGTGTTGCACGGTGGCAAACAGGAAGGCAGCAAAATCCTTGTTATCAGCAGTAAAAGTGGCCTGACAATTACCTTAAGCCCCTCTCGCGGCATGAACCTGCTCCGTGTGGAAGGCTTCGGCACCAGAATGGGCTGGGATTCCCCGGTAAAAGAGGTCGTGAACCCGGCATATATTAATCTGGAAAGTCGCAACGGGCTTGGCTGGCTGGAAGGTTTCAACGAGATGATGGTGCGCTGTGGCTATGAGTGGACGGGCCACCCGGTCACGGCTGACGGCCAAATCTACACGCTTCACGGCAAGGCGGGCAATACGCCTGTATCGCAGGTTGAAGTGGAGGTGGCTGACGCCGCCCCCCATGAAATTCGAATTCGCGGTTTGATCAAAGAGAGCACGTTCAAAAAAGCAGATTTGCAGACCATGACCGAACTGCGTTACGTCCCAGGAACCAACCAGTTCAGTTTGCATGATGTTCTGACAAACCATGCTGGTTACCCGCATGATTATCAAATCATCTACCACAGCAACTTTGGTACCCCGATCCTCGAAGAAGGCGCGCGCTTCCTTGCCCCGGTTGCGAGCGTCAGTCCATTCAATGACTACGCGAAAGCCGGTGTCAACGACTGGCAGACCTATGCCGGGCCAACGAAAGGCTTTGATGAGATGGTGTTTAACCTCAAACCGCTTGCGGATAACAACCACAAAACCCTCGCGGCCGTGGTGAATAAAGCCGGTGATAAAGGGGCGTCCATTCAGTTTGATACCCGCCAGTTGCCGGTGCTGACCTTATGGAAAAACACCGACACCCTGAAGCAAGGTTATGTCACCGGTATTGAGCCGGGTACCAGCTACGCCTACCCGGTCACCATTGAGCGCGAACAAAAACGCGTTAAGCAACTGCAACCGGGAGCCAGCACACAGTTTGATCTGACCTATACCCTGCTCCATAACCCGCAACAGGTGAAAGACGTGGAGAACCGTATTGCATCGATTCAGGGAGAGACAAAGGTCGACATTAATAGCACCCCTATCGCAAAAGAATGAGTAAAAAAAAGCCTCTTTACAGAGGCTTTTTACCGTTATTCGTCACCCTTCTTCTGATTCAAACCATACTCTCGCAACTTATTGGCAATCGCCGTGTGTGAAACGCCAAGGCGTTTTGCCAGCTTACGGGTGCTTGGATAGCTACGGTACAGTTGCGTCAGCACGGAGCGCTCAAAACGGCTGGTAATGTCATCCAGCGAACCTTCCATCGCCTCTTCACCTACTGACACCGTCCCGGCATCGTAATCCGGTAACAGAATATCCTGCGGCCGCAGTTCATAACCTTCCAGCTGCGTCAGTGCGCGGTAAACGGCGTTCTTGAGTTGGCGAATGTTGCCCGGCCAGCCGTAGCGCATGAGCACCGTGCCGAGATCGGCTGAAAGCTTCGGACGCGGTACCCCCTGCTCGTCGGCAAAGCGCGCCACAAAGAGTTCGGTCAGCGGCATGATATCCTGCGGGCAATCGCGCAGCGGTGGGATATTCAGGGTCAGGACATTCAGGCGGTAGTAGAGATCCTCGCGGAATACCCCTTTTTGCACCAGTTCGACCAGGTTTTTCTGCGTCGCACAAATCACACGCACATCCACATGAACTTCATGATCCTCGCCTACGCGGCGGAACGTGCCATCATTGAGGAAGCGCAGCAGCTTGGCCTGCATGCGTGGCGACATTTCACCAATCTCGTCCAGCAGCACGGAACCGCCGTTAGCCTGCTCGAAGAACCCTTTTTTACCTTCCGGCGCGTGACCAAATAATTCGCTTTCGACGGCATCTTCCGGAATCGAGGCGCAGTTGAGGGCCAGATACGGTTTTGCCGCTCGCGGGCTGGCCAGATGCACAGCATGCGCCAGCAGGTCCTTCCCGGTACCGGTATCGCCGGTAATCAGCAGTGGCGCGGTCAGACTCGCGAGTTTGCGCGCCTGATCCACCACATGCCGCATTTTCGGGCTGACGGCAATAATCTGGCTGAATGCCCCCACATCCTGGCTGGAGATATTTTGCAGCTGACGGCCCATGCGCACGGTAGAACGCAGCATGATCACGGCGCCGGTCAGAACGCGCGTGTCGGCCTCGCCTTTCAGATAGACCGGCGTTATTTCCATTAAGAAATTCTGTCCGTGGATAACCACATGCTCGCTGTGGGTGTTCTGCGGGTTGCTGTCCAGCCAGCGCTGGAAGTTAAAGCCGGGAATCAACTGTGCTGCGTTGTGGTTGCTGAGTTTTTCCTGACTCTGCGCGAACAGCTGGCAGCTGGCATGGTTAACACGCTCAACCTTACTTTTTAAATCCAGGGAGAGGAAAGGCTCTGGCATGGCTTCAAGCAATGCGCTCAATGCCAGATGCTCACGCTCCGACGGCATCCAGGGGATGGTGCGTACATCCGTAACGCCAGCGATACGGCGTATTTCTGCCATCAGGCTACTGAACGTATTAAATTCAATTTCGGCAAAATTGAGGTAAATTCGCCCGACAGGATCGATCTCAATGCCACGTAAATCAATGCTACGTAAAACAAGAAGATCGAGTAATTCGCGGGTCAGACCGAGACGGTCTTCACAGAAGACTTCAAGACGCATGGGAAATTCACCGTTTTAAGCCAATAACATTAAAATGATATGTCAGAACACGGTGATCGGGAAGATGGCTGTCAACAAATATTGACAGCCAGCACGATTAATGACCAAACCGGCTACTGAACCGGTTTTTTATTGAGCGTCTCTTTGAGCTGACCGATTAACTCACGTCGGAAATCCCCCAATCGCGGCTTATCGCCATCAATCCACGGCAGTGGACGGCACACTTCCATCGCTTTGATGCCCAGACGGGCGGTCAACAAACCGGCACCAATACCCTGCGCGGCACGGGCAGAGAGACGCGCCGCCAGATCCTGCGACATCCAGTCCATCCCCACTTCCCGCACCAGCTCGCTTGCTCCGGCAAAGGCGATGTTGAGCAATACCAGACGGAACAAGCGAAGGCGGCTGTAGTACCCCAACTCAATGCCGTATAAAGCAGCAATCCGGTTAATCAGACGCAGGTTACGCCAGGCGATAAACGCCATATCCACCAGCGCCAGCGGGCTGACGGCAATCATCAGGGTTGATTCCGCAGCAGAGCGGCTGATTTCGCGCCGCGCCTGGGCATCCAGCACCGGCTGCACCATGTGGGAATACAGCGTCACCACTTCACGATCGTTCTGGGTTTCATGGATAGCGGCATACCAGCGCTGAAGCGCCGGGTGCGACTGATCAATACCCGCCTGACTGGCCAGCTTTTCACAAAACGCGCGGCCTTTGCCGGTTCCGTGACTGTGGAGCAGATCCCGCGCTTCATCACGCTCATGGGCGCGCTGTCGCAGGCGCCACAGGCGACGCCACTCGGTCGCAACAGATCCGACACCCGCCCCCACAATCAGAGCACCGGCAGCGCAGCCGCCCAACGCGACCCAGTCCTGGGTTTGCCAGGCGTTGACCGCCCACTGGACGCCTTGCCCAACCACGCTGACGCCAAACAACGCCAGCCCGGCAGTCACCATCTTTCGCCACAGGCTGCGTTTTGGGCGTAGCGCGGCTTCCACGACCGCTTCAGCCGGCCCCTCTTCAACAAGCAGCTCTTCGGTCAGAGCCGGGGCAAAATTATCTGCCTGCGGGCCATTAAACGTCTGCGCAGTTTTAAACGCCTCCGGGTGCTCTTGCTCAAGCGTTCCGGTAAAATCAATGCGCGGTTTTAACGGTTCCGTCATCGCAATTTATCTCCAATCAAAAACTCCAGCGCCGCATCCAGACGGATATGCGGTAACGGCTGATCGACCGTCATGGCCTGCGGGCGGAAGGCTTCAAACTGGAAGCCCTGGTTCTGCCAGAAGGCCGGCCCCGGAAGGCGTGCGGGCACTTCGCCCGGATAGACAGTAAGCGGTTCGCCGTCGCTGAGACGATTCCCGCGCAATGCCGGTATTTTCTCGCCATTAAGGTCAATCAACCCACTCTGTGTCGCCTGTACGGAAGCCAGTCCGAGGCAATCCATGCTGATCCCTTCGAACGCGGCATTTTGCCAGGCGTCCTGCACCAGTTGCTGCAGCAGCGACACCATATTGGCATGCTGATCGACCGTCACGTGATCGGCTTTTGTGGCCGCAAACAGCAGCTTGTCGATAACGGGTGAGAAGAGACGGCGAAACAGCGTGCGCTGCCCGTAGTGAAAACTTTGCATTAACTGTGTCAGCGCCAGGCGCATATCGTTGAAGGCCTGCGGCCCGCTGTTCAGCGGTTGCAGACAATCCACCAGCACAATCTGGCGATCAAAACGTAAAAAGTGGTTTTTATAAAAACCTTTCACCACTTTTTCACAGTAGTAATTGTAACGCTCGCGCAGCATTCCGGCGTTAGTGTGTTTGTCCGCCTGGGCCAGTTTTGACTCCCCGATGCCATCCACGTCCGGCCACGGGAAAAACTGCAGCGCAGGTGCGCCCGCCAAATCTCCCGGCAGAACAAAACGGCCCGGCTGGATGAAATGCAACCCTTCCTGCTTACACTGATGCAGATACTCCGTCCAGGCCTCGGCAATCGCCGCCAGCCGGTTTTCATCGGCAGGGGCCAGCGGATCCAGGCCTTCGCACAGTTTTCGCCATTTCGTCGACCACTCGGCGCGGTTGCCCTGCAACAGCCCCGTCATCTGCCGTGACCAGCTGAGATAATCCTGTGCCAGCATAGGTAAATCGAGCAACCACTCACCGGGGTAATCCACAATTTCCAGATACAGGGTGGAGGTGTCTTTGAAGTGACGCATCAGGGATTCATTAGAGCGAAAACGCAGCGCAAGGCGAATTTCACTCACCCCGCGCGTCGGCGTCGGCCAGGCGGGCGGTTCACCATAAAGCTGAGCCAGCCCTTCATCATAGGTAAAGCGAGGAATGCCAAAATCGCGCTGAGGCACACGCTTAACCCCCAGCAGGCGCTCTTCCCGCACGGCGCTCAGCAGCGGCAGCCGCGCCCCACTGTGCAGGTTAAGCAGCTGATTCACCATCGCGGTGATAAACGCCGTCTTGCCGCTGCGGCTCAGCCCCGTCACCGCCAGACGCAGATGGCGGTCAACGCCACGGTTCACCAGTGAATTGAGTTCGTTCTTAAGTCGCTTCATCGCCGTCCTTCATTGCCCGGAAGCCTCAAATACATTGCTTCAGAATACAATAAATGGGGGCAGATCGTTGATTATCAATTCTTATTTATTGCTATTGCCGTTTTCTCTCCAGTAAGATGAACGACATTGCTGTTAGTCAGGAGTGAGTAAGGTGTATGTCACCCACCATCTATGATATCGCACGGGTTGCCGGCGTTTCGAAATCAACCGTCTCCCGCGTTCTGAATAAACAAACGAATATTTCTCCTGAAGCGCGTGAAAAAGTGTTGAAGGCGATTGACGAATTAAATTATCAACCCAATAAACTCGCCCGCGCCCTGACCTCTTCTGGCTTCGACGCCATTATGGTTATTTCGACACGCTCGACGAAAACCACCGCCGGCAACCCTTTTTTCTCTGATGTTCTGCATGCCATTACAGCCAAAGCTGAAGAGGAAGGTTTTGACGTTATTTTGCAAACCTCGAAAAGCAGTGAAGACGATCTGCTGAAATGCGAAAGTAAAATAAAACAAAAAATGATTAAAGGGATCATCATGCTGAGCTCACCGGCAAATGAATCCTTTTTCACAACGCTGGATGCTTATGGCGTACCGGTGGTCGTCATCGGGAAAGTCGAAGGTGATTTTCAGAATATTTACTCGGTCGACACGGATAATTTTCACGACAGCGCCACGCTAACAGAAACCTTTATTAAAAATGGCCGACGTAACATTGCCTGTCTGCATGCGCCGCTCAATTATCATGTTTCGATTGATCGTCTTGCCGGTTATAAATCCAGCCTGGAAAAGCACGGCATCGCCATTAACCCGGCGTGGATCATCGACGGCGGATATACCCATGAAAGCGCGCTTGCCGCTGCCACAGAATTGCTCTCCTCGGCCACGCCACCTGATGCGGTATTTGCCACCGACAGCATGAAGTTACTCAGCCTTTATCGCGCGGCGGATACTCTGGATCTGAGGATCCCCGAGCAGGTTGTGATTGCAGGATACAGTGACCCGATGCTCTCCCTCATTTTAACGCCAGCACCCGGGGGCTTTGATATCCCAACCCGCAAGCTGGGTGAAGAGAGCTGCAATCTTCTTTTCAGCCGTATCGCCGGTCAGCCTGCGCCACAAAAAGTGCTTGTCGATACCCGCTTTACGTTAGCGCCCTCTCTTCGCTAAAACCAGGGGCTGAAAGCCCCTGGCATCCGGTCTGTCAGAACGCGTAATTAACGCCAACACCCGCGTAGTGGAAACGGTCGCTGTCGCCTTCGTCATGGTTTTCCCATTCGTAGGCGTATTCCAGCGTCATGGATAATCCATTGTTGAAGTCATACGCGTACAGTAAACCCAGTCGGTTGAAATCGTGTCCTTCACGATCGGGATCGTCCTGCCAGTCCCAGTTCGACCAGCGATCCAGCCCCAGACGGGTATATGGCGTGAGCGTCGTCTGGCCTAATGAAACAGGCAGATACGCGCGAATTTCCTGCGTTGAAAATTCGCCGTTATTACGTGAACTGTCCATATTGAAACCGCGCTCAAGATAATAGTTCACTTTTGCAGAGAAGGTTTCATTAATGGTCCAGGTAAAACCCGTTTCCGTTTCTACACGGCTGTCGGCATAACCGGTTTTTTCCAGGTCATTCGCAAACTGATACATGGCAAACCAGCCACCAAAACGCCAGTCGTCGGACAATTTAATATCCCAGTCCGGCTGAATTTTGTAGCGCTGCATATTTGCGCTACCGTCTTTGGCACCGTGTTCATCTTTAAAGTGATAACCGTAATTACGGAAACCGCTGGTCAACCCGAGTGTAAAATCATCGGTGCCAATAAAGCGATAGCGTAATTCAAATTCAGGACGGTCAAAATAGGTCCCACGGGTCATGCTGCTGTAATCAACCGGTCCTTCCTGATACATTGCCAGCGAAAGGGTCCAGGCATCCCACGTGGCATTAAACCATACAGAGGGTTCATATAATCCATCTTTATCGTCGCCCTGACCTTCGACGTTTTCAATTTCATACATGGCACCGATATTAAATTCCCAGTGTTTTGCTGATTCCGTTGCGTGCGCGCAGCTAACCCCTGCGCACAGAACGAGCGCAGCACTTCTTAGTAGAGTACTCATTTAAATGTTCCCTTTATAATTAACTCAAAAAAAACCGGAAATTTGCATTTCCGGCGAACGCCTTTCTTATCTAATAGCCACTTCAGTATCAGCGTCGAAGAAATGGCATTTATTCATATCGAACTGGATGCCGATATTATCCCCGGCCGCATAATCATTTACCGCTCCTGCACGAACGACCAGCTCATGCCCGCCCACGGTGGCATAGAGCATGAACTCAGCCCCGGTCAGTTCGGCCACGCTGACTTTTGCCGCAATATCATCCCCACGGTTTTGCAGCGTCAGAATATCTTCCGGCCGGATCCCAAAGACCACGGCTTTACGCTGATATCCGGCGGCATTCACCGCCGCCAGCGTGTCTTCAGATATCTCCAGACGCAGCGTTTCCGTCACGAAATAGCGATCGTCTATCGCGCCCCGAATAAAATTCATTGCCGGTGATCCGATGAAGCCCGCCACAAACATATTCGCCGGTTCGTTGTAGACCTGCTTAGGTGCCCCCACCTGCTGAATAACGCCATCCTTGAGGATCACAATGCGGGTCGCCATCGTCATCGCTTCCGTCTGATCGTGGGTCACGTAAATCATTGTGGTGTTGAGCTTCTGGTGCAGCTTGCTGATTTCAGCGCGCATTTGCACACGCAGCTTGGCGTCGAGGTTAGAAAGCGGTTCATCCATTAGAAAGACGCCGGCTTCGCGCACAATCGCCCGTCCTAACGCCACGCGCTGACGTTGGCCACCCGACAATGCGCCAGGTTTACGCGTGAGGTAATCACGCAACCCCAGGATTTGTGCCGCCCAGTTCACGCGCTCTTCAATGACCGCGGGGGGAATTTTCTGCATCTTCAGGCCAAACGCCATGTTGTCGTAAACCGTCATATGCGGATAAAGCGCATAGTTCTGGAAAACCATCGCAATGTCGCGGGACTTGGCGGGCACATCGTTCATGCAGACACCGTCAATTACCAGCTCACCGGCAGAGATCTCCTCCAGCCCGGCAATCATGCGAAGCGTTGTCGATTTACCGCACCCCGAGGGACCCACAAAGACGATAAACTCCTTGTCCTCAATTTCGAGGTTAAAATCCTTAACCACATGGACCTGGTTATCGTAGATTTTCTGAATATGTTTCAGAGACAGTTGAGCCATTTTTAATTCCTTATCATTACCGTTCGGGATGCCCAGAAATCCGTCAGGCATTTCCAGGTCAGTTCCTGCGTTGAATGAAGTTGTAATCCCGCATGGTTCAGGCCAGGCCCAATCCCGACCGAGAGCATTCCCGCCGCGTTGATTGCCTCAACGCCGGCTGCAGCATCTTCGATTCCGATAGCCTGCTCGGGGCGCACGTTCAGCCCGGCGCAGGCCGCAAGAAAGATCTCCGGGTCCGGTTTTGAGCGGGCAATGCACGAGGCATCGGCGCAGAAATCAAAAGCCCTCTCAATGCCCAGCGCCTGCAAAATACCGGGGGCGTTAAGGGACACTGAGGCCAGCCCGATTTTGACGTTCGCCGCACGAATTTCCGCCAGCACCTCGCGGATGCCCGGAAGCAGAGAATCCTGCGTCAACGACGCCAGAGACCCGACGTAGCGCGCGTTCTTTTTATCCGCGAGCGCCTGCCGCTGCTGGTCGTTAAACTCCCCCTCTTTTCCGCCATGGCGCAGGATCCGTTGCAGCGATTCCATACGGCTTATCCCTTTCAGCTCGTCGTTGAACACCACGTCGAACGAGATGCCAATTTCCTGCGCCACGGCACGCCAGGCCAGAAAATGCAGATGCGCGGTATCGGTGATCACACCATCAAGATCAAAGACAACGGCCTCAGGCATCATGATTTGCCCCCGTGGTAGCGGTCCCATAAGTAGATGTAAAAAAAATCCCTGAAAGAACAGACCTGCCGATCCGTTATGCACAGGGTTTTACCCCACAGCGTTAAGGTCACCGGTGCAGTGGTTTCAATCGTTAAAACATCATTTTCAAACGTGAAGTGCATGCGCGCGTTTCTCCATCGCAGCGGGAAAGCCAGTTTTCGCCAGTGGGCAGGCAGCTTCGGGGCAAGATGCAATTCCCCCTGGACGATCTGCATGCCAGCAAATCCCTGAATAACGCCGGACCAGATAGCCCCGGTGGCGGCAGCATGAATCCCGTCATCGCAGCTGTGCGGATCGTCGCCCAGATCGATGGCGATACCCTCGCGCCAGAAGGCGTAGGCCCTTTCCGTATCGCCACACCGGGCAGCAACAATTCCATGAATCGCTTTGCTCAGCGAAGAGTCGTGTATGGTACGCGGCTCGTAGTACGCCAGGTTGGCAGCACACTGCTGTGGGGTAAACCGTTCCGGCAGCAGGTAGTTGAGCATCACCACGTCGGCCTGTTTAAGGATCTGCATCTCGTTCACTTCCGCGCGGGAGTAATCGAGCAGAATGGTCTGTTTACCCGCTTTCGCCTTATAGCGGCTCAGATCGATAACCGGTTTCGCCATGAAGGTGTCATCCTGAGGAAGGACCCCTTCTGCGTTGGCTTGCGGTAACCACAAACGGGACATAAACCGGCTGGCATTCTCCATGAAGCCGGCATCTTCACGATTGAACATCGCCATAAACTGGCGCGCACAGGCGACATTGTGCCAGGCCAGATAGTTAGTGTAGGCATTGTTATTGACGTGCTCCGTGTACTCATCCGGCCCGATCACATCGTGGATTTCCAGGCGACCATTGACTTCCGTCGCCCGCCCCATCCAGAACGTTGCCGTCTCTAGCAGTAGCGTCAGCCCTTCGTTACGCATAAAAGCGTCATCATGTGTCGCCTGCCAGTAGGCCACGACAGCCCAGGCAATGTCCGCCACAATGTGATGCTCTGCCAGCGCAGAGGCCACTTTCTGGCGCGTGCCCGTGCGGATGTTGATTGCCGCATATTCCGGCGTTTCCTCCTGACCGCTCGCGGCACTCTCCCAGGGGAAAAGTGCGCCAGGCCAGCCGTTGCGACGCGCTTTTTCACGAGCCCCGGCCAGGTTGAGCCAGCGATAACGCAGCAGACTGCGGGCGACCTGCGGACGCGTAAAGAGATGGAAAGGCAGCAGGAAAATTTCGGTATCCCAGAAGACGTGGCCTTTATACCCTTCGCCGGTCAATCCTTTCGCGGCGATACTGCAGCGCTCATTGTCGGCAGGCGTCATGGCGGTCAGATGCCAGACGGTATAATCCAGCGCGAGCTGATCCTGCGGTTCCGCAGACGTTACCGCTACCCGCGCATCTCGCCAGACATCTTCCCAGGCGCAGGCAGAGCTCTCCAGCAACGATGCGTAGCCTCGCGCTGCGCACACCTTGAGTTCGGCCAGTGCGTTACGCGCAAACGACGCCTGCGAAAGGGCTTTGTCACTGCGGTGGGCGACCCAGACGATCTTTTCAAGCGTGACAGTGTCACCTTGCGAAACGTTCAGGTCGTAATGCGCACTGATGCGACGATTTTTAGCGGTAAAGCAGCTTTCGCTACCCGCTGAAAGCCGGCAGAACGCGGATATAACGACATCAGAAACCCGGTCCTGCGTTTCATACACGCCCTGCATACAGTTCTGGTCGAATACCCGGACTGAAATCTCATCCAGATGCTGCCTGCCGCTGTTGGTTTGCGTCGCATCGATTCCGGTTTTCAACACCACCTGCGAGGGCCCATCAAGGGGAGTGATGGCGAGTTGCATTGCCACTAACGGCAGCTGAGCGAGAGAAACGAAACGACGGCTCTCCAGGCGATAGCGTTTCCCGTCGGGCGAGCGCCAGAGCACGCTGCGACGCAGTTCACCATTGGCAAACGCCAGCTCGCGCTGCCACTCAAGAAGCGCCCCGGAAAGCAGGGTAAAATTCACACCATCCAGTTCAACCTCAATACCGGTAATATCCGGCAGGTTGATTAACTCCGTGGTCTCATTGCGACCTGCGCGATGATAAAGCCCGGCGAGATACATGCCTCTGGTTTGCTGGGTGTAATCCTCTTCGTGTGCCGCGCGAATGCCCATGTAGCCATTGCCGCAAGCCATGATGGAGGCGTATTTATTCAGACTGTGGGGAGAGAAGCCCGGTTCGGTTAAAACAGACACATTCAGCATAACGTCACGCTTTCCCCTGTATCCGCCGATTCATAAAGCGCGGCAACAAGTTGCTGGATAACCAGCCCCTGTTCCGCATCTGCGATCATAACCGGCTCTCCCAGCACATGGCGTACAAACGCCTCCATGCTGCGCAGGTGACGCTGGTCGTCTGCCTCATCACGCTGCATGAGGGTCTGTAAAACGCCCGCCTCATCGTGGTAAATGTGAGCCGGGAAGAGCGTGGCCCCCGCCTTTTCGCCACAGAATGAAACATTCATGATCGACTGCTCACGGATATTCAGCGCAAACGACGTATCCAGGCGCAGAACGCCGCCATTGCAGAATTCAATTGTGCCAAACAGAGCATCTTCAACGGTAAACCGGGCGGGATCCCACTCGCCAAACTGTCCACTGTTTTTACGGTTCCCCAGCTTCTGGAAGCTGTGGGCGGTCACCCTTTTTACCGCCGGAAAACCCAGCACATACATCGCGGCATCCAGCATATGAATACCGATATCGATCAGCGGTCCGCCACCCTGTAGCGATTTGTTCGTAAAGACACCCCAGCCCGGCACGCCGCAACGACGCAGCGCCTGCGCCGACGTAAAGTAGATCTCACCTAACGCCCCGTTTGTGACAGCGTCACGTAGCAGCTGCGTGTCGAGCGCAAACCGATGGTGAAAATCATACGCCAGCACTTTTCCCGCTTTACGGGCCGCCCTGCGCATCTGGTCAGCCTGTTGCGGCGTCATGGCAGGCGGTTTTTCGCACATCACATGACATCCGGCCTCCAGTGCCGCCATGACATGTTCAAAATGGAACCGGTTTGGCGAGCAGACGCTGACCACATCAGGTTTTACCGCCTGCAGCATTTCAGATGCATTCTGCCAGACCGAAGGAATTGCATGACGTTCCGCAAACGCCTGTGCCTGTTCAAGGCCGCTGTCCATGACAGCGACCATTTGAACATCACTGCGTGTGGCGTAATACGAGGCATGCACTTTGTCCGCGACCTGCCCGGCGCCAATAATGGCGACGCGCAGAAGCGAAGGTGTTGAAGCACTCATCACGCTCGTCATCCTTAGCATTCACGCAGATACGTGAGTGAATCCTGGTAAGCCTGGGCCGGATCGTCGGCGCGGACACGGCACTCATACACCACGTAGCCCTGATAGTTGTCCGCACGAAGCTGCCCGAACAACGTGGCAAAATCCAGCGTCCCGCTGCCAGGCTGATAGCGATGGTTATCGGCGATATGCACATGACCCAGCAGATCCCGGTTGCGATGCAGCGCCTCTGTTAGCGAATCTTCTTCGATATTCATGTGGTAAAAGTCGCCGATGATCTGCACATGCCTGAGCGCGTTCTCTTCGATATAGCGACGCGCATCCGCGAGCGTGTTGATCATGTGATCCTGGTAGCGGTTGAGCGGCTCAAGGTAAACGGTGGTCCCGGTACGCGCCGCCACCTCATCCAGATAACGCAGCGAAGCACTCACCGCTTCGCGGTCACCCGCCAGGCTGCGTGGAGAGGTCATCGGCGGCAAACGGAAGGTAAACATTCCCCAGGCGGCAGGCACAATAATTCCCTTTCCACCCACTTCAGCCAGCGCTTCCAGGATGCGTTCGATCTGTTTTAATCCGTTCAGACGACGTTCTTCAATGAAGTCACCAATCCAGCCGTCATATCCCCCGCAGGCGGTGGTCACCGGCAGGCCCGTGGCGGTGATTGCGGCTTTCACTTCATCGAGATTGTCCACCAGCAGTTTGCCGTCAATTTCAAAGCCATCAAAACCCATCGCTTTGATGTACTGGAATTTCTCCAGAATAGAAGTCGGGAAAAAGGCCTGATTTTGCGTTGCGATTTTCATTGATGCTCTCCTTAGCTTAAAAAGTGACGCCCATCTTGATGCTCAGTTCCGGATGCTGATCGACATACTTCATGTAGCTCTCAGCGCTGGTGGTAAAGGTGACAACCGGGTCAATCAGATCTTCGCAGTTCAGATAACCGTTCATCAGCAGTTCCCAGCAGGTCTCTTCAATACGCTTGCGGCTCCAGCGCGGGTAATCCGGGTTGGGTTCGCTGCAGGCGCGCGAGAAAACGATTTTCGCGTTATTGAAGTGGGCTTCACGCCCCAGATTGAACCCTTCTGCGAACGGTTTCGCGAAAGCCACGTAGGCGATCGTTCCACCGTAGGCGAGCCCGCGCAGCGCAGACTGCAATGCATCGGCAAAACCGCTGGTTTCGATAATCACGTCAGCGCCCTGCTTTCCGGTCAGTTTTTTAATCTCCAGACCGACATCGGTGCCAAACGGATTGAGGCAGTAATCGGCCCCGTGACGGCGGGCAATTTCGCAGCGATGTTCGATAGGATCGACACCGATGACGATGGATGCACCGGCTTTTTTCGCCAGCTGAATCGCAATCTGCCCAATGGCACCCAGTCCGACTACAACGACAAAATCCCCTACCCGCACGTTAGCATCACGCACGCCGCTCATGGCGAACTGCGCAGGGTCGTAACAGACGGCATTTTTCCAGGAAGACCCTTGCGGCATTTTGCGCAGCTTGTAGTTATTAACGGCATTCACGATGACCGTCTCCTGCAGCGGCCCATAGCAGCAGACACGGTCGCCCGTCTGGTACTCCGTCACGTCATCGCCGCATTCGATAATGTCGCCAACGATCATGTTGCCCAGCTGGAACTTACCAAACTCAATGCCCCGCGCCGCGCCCTCTTCACGCGGGGTAAACATCTGCCACTCCGCGTTAAACTCCTCATCAATGAAGGGACTTGCCGCACGGAAATCTACCACTTCGGTGCCGTGTTTTGGCGCGCCGAAGCGCGCACGAATTTTCACTTCATGGACGGCAACAGGACGATCTTCATATTTCACCAGCGCCGCTACACGAGGCGCTGTCGCAACTAACTTTTTCATGACTGACTCCTAGTTAAAACTGGCCGCCTCAGCCCTTAACGCCACCGGCGGTCAAACCACTTTTGATAAAACGTTCAGACAGTGCGTACATGATGACCACCGGAAGCGCTGTCACCAGCGATGCCGCCATCATCCGACCCCAGATATAATCTGGCGTGCTAAAGAGCGTGTTCAGCCCAACCGGCAAGGTGAAATTGCTGGCGCTGGACAGGAAAATGGATGCAAACAGGTAGTCGTTCCATGCCACCATGAAGCAGTAGACGAACACCGACACGAGGCCGGAAATCGCCAGCGGAACGGTAATGCGGAAGATAATTTGCAGGCGGTTAAGCCCGTCCATCATCGCGGCTTCTTCTATTTCATCCGGAATGGTGTCGAAATAGCTGCGCAGCATAAAGACGGCTGTCGGCAGCGTCTGGGTCACCATGGTGATAATCAGCGCCAGCTCCGTGTCATAGATCCCCAGCGCGGTGATGATTTTGAACAGCGGCACCACCAGCAAAATCCCCGAGAACATATAGACGGTGTAAAAACTCGCATTGATTGTCGTGCGTCCTTTAAAACGCAGTTTGGATAACGCGTAAGCCCCCAGCGTGCCGAGAAAAACGGCAATTACCGACGAGGTCAGCGAGACCACCATGCTGTTTCTGAAGTAATCCACAAACGGGAAAATCAGCGGATTAAAGATGTCGATGTAATGCTGCAGCGTCCACGCCTGCGGCAGGATGGTCGGATGGAGCGATATCGCCTCTTTCGCGCTCTTAAGCGAGGTCATTAACATCACAAAGAACGGGAACAGCGTGATGATCAGAAACACCGCCAGCCCCAGATAAAAACCGAGACGGCCCAGTACGCGTTTATTTGTTGCCATTGAGGTTTACCCTTTTTCTGGTCAGCAGAATGACGGCGAAGATGATCACGAACAGCACCACGGAGATGGCAGCGGCTTTCCCGAGGTCATTGAAGGCAAATGCGGTCTTGTAGAGATAGACGCCCAAAATATCGACCTTGGTGGTCAGGAGATAAACATCAGCGAACATATAGAACATCCAGATGGTTCGCAGTGTAATCACCGTGGCCAGCACCGGCATAATGGCGGGCAGTGTGACGATACGAAAACGCTGCCAGGCATTTGCCCCATCCATTTCCGCGGCTTCGTACAGCGATTTATCGATGGTCTGCAATATCGCGAGGAACGAGATAAACGCGTAGGGGAAGTAACGCCAGATGGCGAACAGCACCACCAGCACAAAACTGCTGCCCGGGTTGTCGAACCACAGCGGCGCCTGGTCATACAGGTGCAACAGATCGACACCCAGATAGTTCACAATGCCGTAGCCGTTGTTGAACATGTATTTCCATGCAAACACCAGCGAGATGGATGGTGTGACGTAGGACAAAATCACCAGTGAACGTGCCGTTTTCCGCAGACGAAATTCCCGGTTAAAAAAGAGGGCAACGGCCAGCCCTAGCGCCGTGCTGCCCATCACCACCAGGGCGGTGTACCAGAACGTCATCCACAGGGAGTGCCAGAATGCGCCATCGCTGAGGATACGAACATAGTTATCCAGCCCGACAAACACGGCGCTAATGCGCGGGTTAAGCGGCAAACGTAAAAAGCTGATTTCAATATTGGAAATCATCGGCCAGGCCACCAGGCCCCCCAGCAAAATCAGGCTGGGGGCCAACAGCAGCATGGCGAAAGGCATATCTGAACGACCAGAAAACAACGTCTTCATAATTTCCTTCCGCAGAGCGCTCCTATCGTTGTGAAATCAGGTCAGTCAGTCGCTTTTGGCTGTTGCTTAACGTTGCAGTGAGATCCTGTTGACCTACTGTGACGTTATGCACCATGGAACTGATGATGCCGGACCCCGTTACATCACCCATGCGGGTAAAGTTTTTGTCGCCCACGGCGCCAAATACCTGCACATTCGGGAACTGGGCGATAAGCTCATAGGGAAGTTGACCAAACGCTTTAATGACCTCGTTGTCTTTCCAGGAGTCCGTGCCGACGACCAGTTTGTTCACCGGCAGCGCGGCACCCGGGGACATCATCACCCAGTCAGACGCGTTCTGTGCCTGCTCCATCCAGGTGACAAACTTCTGTGCAGCCTGGGTTTCATCTTCTGTTTGACCGGAGGTGATCGTCAGCGATGTGACCATGCCGTAGACCGCTGAAGACGTTTCAGTCGGAACGACAAAGCCCAGGTTGGCTGGGTTGCCGTCTTTATAGACCGCCGGCAGGATATAGGTGGAATACACCGCCATCGGCGCCGAACCATTCATAAAGGCATCTTTAATCTCCATGACATCGTTCGAGCCCGGCATGGTGGTCGCGGCCAGTGCTTTATAGAACGCCAGCGCGTTCACCATTTCCGGGGTATCGATGTTGATTTTCCCGTTGGCGTCAAAAACGTTCGCGCCACCGGAAAGCGCAAACTGAGAAAACGCCTGCTCGGTCATCACGCTTTCTGCCGTGGGTAGCGCAATGCCATAGCGTTTTTTAGCCGGATCGCTGAGGCGTTGGCTGGCTTTCAGCAGCTGTTCCCAGTTATGCGGCTCCTCAATACCCGCCGCAGCAAGCACATCTTTGTGATACCAGACGCCAGACAGCCAGGCGCTGATTGGCACCCCCGTCCAGGCTGAGCCGTCTTCCGTGCGAACGACACGTAAAATTCCGTCATAGAAGGTGTTTTCGCCCACCGCTTTGATGGCGGCGTTGATCGCATCCCGGTCCAGCAGCTGCTCTTTATCCATGACTTTTGCGTAGTCATGGCTGACCTCAATGACCTCAGGCAGCGCACCGGTGCGGGCCAACGTAATCACTTTGGTGTTGTAGGCATCCTCTTCTACCGGTACCTGTTTCACCGTAATCGTCGGGTTCTCTTTCTCGAATTTTTCAATCAGTTTTGTAATTACCGCCTGACGCTCCTGTTCAACTGAGGAGTGCATAAACTCAATGGTGACAGCAGAGGGTTTGTCATCCTTACAGCCTGACAACAAGGCGCACGAAACCAGTGCTGATATCAGCACAATTTTGGGCATATTCATGTTTAAGGTCCTTTTTTAGTTTTCTTTAATCCACAACACCTGCCATGGATTAAGGGTCAGAGTCGTACCAGTAATATCTTTCCCGGCGATCAATTCCCTGCCGGATGGAATATTCGACTCAAGCGTTTGAACGCGATCGCTGAAATTAAATAACGCGGTAACTTTTTCGCCACTTTGCGCAATACGCATTATTTTTAATACATGCTCGCCTGCCGTACTAAAACAAGCCTGACTGTCAGGGTGGAATGCTTTTTCTGCACGCCTCAGGGCGATTAATTCACGCAATCTATAATAGACTTTCTGCCGCAGGCTATTTTCGTTCTCAAGCTCACTGTCGATTGCACCGGCGAGGTATTTTTTGCGGTTAATCGCACGGTTATATCCCAGGCGCTCCACGCCCTCATAATCATTACGCGAGCCAAGAATACTTTGAATATAGACGGCAGGCACACCGGGGAAACTCAGGAGTACAGCATGAGCCAGAATAAACCGGGCAATACGGTGATTATCATCGCAGTCCCTTGTGCTTAACGCATCAAGATAAGTGACATTGATTTCATACGGGCTTCGCGTTCCATCCGGATTGTTTTTCCAGTTGACCAGCGCCCCCTCGGCCTGAAGTTTCTCTACCAGCGAGAGTATCTCAGACTCGGGTAAAATTCCGCGTAACGGATTGAGGCCAATCCCGTCATGCGAGGCCAAAAAGTTAAACCAGGTGTTTTCGTGGAAGAAGCGTCAACGACGACGCCCACTGACACAGCGCCCGGACATCCTGACGGTGTACCGCATGCAGCACAAGCGGCGGCAAGGAGAACTGATACACCATCTGCGCTTCATTGTTGCCGTCACCAAGTAGGCAACGTTGTCTTTATGCGGGACATTGGTCTCAGTGATTATCACCGTACCCGGCGCGACAGCCTCGGTGATGGCACGGAAAAGCTGGATGAGCTGATGGGTTTGTTGCAGATGGATACAGCTCGTTCCGGGTATCTTCCACATAAACCCAACGGCATCCAGACGAATGTAGCGCGCCCCTTCAGTCAGGTAGTGCAGCAGCACGTCTACCATCGCAATCAGAACCTGAGGAGAGGCAAAATTGAGATCGACCTGGTCGCTGCTGAAGGTGGTCCACAGGTGGCGTACGCTGCCATCGTGAAGCGTAAACGGCGTGAGGAGGGGCAAAGCACGCGTCGCGTGACGGCCGACAGATCCGTTTCAGGGTCAACAGAAATGAAGAAATCGTTATACCCCGGCATTTGCTTAAGGTAATTCGCGAACCATTGACTTTGCGCCGACATGTGATTGCAGACGAAATCAAACATCAAACTGGCTGATTGTTTTAATTCGGCGATGTCCTGCCACGTTCCTGTTCCGGTGCGACGTCGTGGTAATCAATAACAGAAAAACCGTCGTCAGAAGACCACGGATAAAAAGGTAAAAGATGAACATGTGAAAAGGAGTGAGAGAGCCACTTATTATAAAACCGTGTGAAAACCGGCAGGGCTTTCTCCCCTTCTGCCGAAAACTGATCGGCATACGTAATCAGGACAACATCTTTTTCATCCCACCCCATCTTACGCTTATCTGTAATAACAGAAATCGCGTTATCAATCTTTTCCAGCAACACCGAAAAATGGGTATCGGAAAATGATTCCCCGTAAACAAGATTAATGATTTCTTTAATTTTAGCCTGCATTTTATTTTCCATGGTAGCGGTCCCACGGAACGCAATCTACTCCCATGAAAAATATCTGTCAACGGACCGGGACGCAGAAAAAGGCGATTGCAAAGCAGCTCAACGCAGTATTGTGAGCTGCCGCAAAGAAAGAAAGGGAAAGCGAAGAAGTATCGCTAGCCTGCCCCGAAAACGAGAAAGGCTAACGTACGCAGGAATTATTGGGGAAAGTAGCGGCGTGAAAGCCGTTTTGCCACTTTTTGCAGCAGAGGTTCGAGCGCCACAGCCAGCAACATTCTTACCGGCTTGCGGGCAACAGATTTTATCGCCCAACCGCCACACCTGCCGGGCCGAAACGTAATGCCGTCAGCAGGACCAGTTTACCTGCGATTTTCAGGCCGGGTTTTACCTTCTGACCGGCCTGTTGCCAGTTTTGCTTCATGTATATTCTCTCTTAAAGCGGACGAAAACGGCTTCTCAGCGTGAAGGTGTCAGACGTGACATAGCGCTCCATCTCACGTAACCGCTTCTCCCCAGCGGCGAGTTGATCGTCAACCGCGTTGAGGAGATCGTTGCTGGTCGGTGCGCCTTCTGCGGCCAGTTCCCCTTCCGGCATCGGGTCGAGTACAAACGACAGCACGATGTACGCCACCAGGGTGATAAACGCCAGACCGAAGAAGATCGACAGCACCGTTACCACGCGAACCAGTTTTACCGGGACATCAAGATAATGGGCCAGTCCCGCACAGACGCCGCGTACCATTCCCTGCTGCGGAATGCGGCCACAATTTTTTGTTCAGGTTCAGTCCAGCCATTAACGGTCCCTCCAGTTTGGATGTTCTGCATCGAGGATATCTTCCAGCGCCTGAATGCGTTCGCGCATTTTATTCGCCTGTTCGGTCAGCTGTACGAGACGCTGTTGTTCACTCTGGGAAAGTTCACCACGTGAAGAACGGTTGCTGTAGTGCAGCCATAACCAAATCGGCAGAACAAACAGCACGAAAATGGTCAGGGGAATAGCCAGAAAAAGCGCGCTCATGTGTACTCCTTGTCTTACGATGCGTGGCGGCACACTCAGGTGCCGCACAAATTATTATTGGTTGTCTTGCTTCATTTTGGCTTTCAGCGCAGCAAGTTGCTCGCTGATTTCATCGTCCGCTTTCAGGTCAGCGAACTGCTGATCCAGTGACTTTGTTTACCAATGCTGTGACTTTCCGCTTCCGCTTCCATATGGTCGATACGGCGTTCAAACGACTCAAAACGTGCCATTGCTTCATCCAGCTTACCGCTATCCAGTTGGCGACGTACATCGCGGGATGAGCTTGCCGCCTGGTGGCGCAATGCCAGCGCCTGCTGACGCGCACGCGTTTCGTTCAGTTTATTCTCAAGCTCACCAATCTCTTTCTTCATACGCGAAAGCGTATCATCGACCAGTGTGACTTCATGCTCGAGCGTCGCGACCATGTCTGCCAGCTTCTGTTTTTCAATCAGCGCGGCGCGGGCCAGGTCTTCTTTATCTTTACGCAACGCAAGTTCTGCTTTTTCCTGCCATTCGTTAAGCTGAGCGGTCGCCTGCTCAATGCGCGCGTTAACTGTTTTTTCTCAGCCAGCGCACGGGCGGAGGTAGAACGCACTTCAACCAGCGTATCTTCCATTTCCTGAATCATCAGGCGCACCAGCTTCTGCGGATCTTCCGCTTTCTCAAGCAGTGAGTTGATATTGGCGTTCACGATGTCGGCGAAACGAGAAAAAATACCCATAATGTGATCCTCATAGTTCTGTTATCGGGCGATGCCCTGCTACATAGCTAATACAAATACCGTGCCAAGTTTTTATCTTGTTGATTTTACTTGATGTGATTGATTTCCAGGCATCGGCACACTATGCTCACCTGGTGAATATCACTAAGGAGTGGTTAATTTCATCATGGCTGGATACAAAGACAATTTACTCGGCGAAGCCAATAGTTTTCTGGAAGTCCTCGAACAGGTCTCGCGTCTCGCGCCGCTCAACAAGCCGGTGCTTATTATCGGTGAGCGCGGCACGGGCAAGGAACTGATTGCTAACCGTCTACATTATTTATCCGGACGCTGGGATGGCCCCTTCATTTCGCTTAACTGCGCGGCGTTGAATGAAAATCTGCTCGACACGGAGCTTTTCGGTCATGAAGCCGGTGCTTTTACGGTGCCCAAAAACGCCATCCGGGTCGTTTGAACGCGCCGACGGCGGCACGCTGTTTCTTGATGAACTGGCCACCGCGCCCATGCTGGTACAGGAAAAGCTGCTGCGCGTGATTGAGTATGGCGAGCTGGAGCGTGTCGGCGTGTAGCCAGCCGTTGCAGGTCAACGTGCGTCTGGTGTGCGCGACCAATGCCAATCTCCCGCAAATGGTGGCAGAGGATAAATTCCGTGCCGACCTGCTCGACCGGCTGGCCTTTGACGTCGTTCAGCTCCCGCCGCTGCGCGAGCGAAGAAGCGACATCATGCTGCTGGCAGAGCAGTTTGCGATTCAGATGTGCTCGCGAGCTCGGCCTGCCGCTTTTTCCGGGGTTCAGCGAGTATGCAAAGGAGACACTCCTCGCTTACCACTGGCCGGGAAATATCCGTGAGTTAAAAAAACGTCGTGGAGCGTTCTGTCTATCGCCACGACAGCAGTGAGACCGAGCTGGATAACATTATTCTCGATCCTTTTCAGCGTAGCCTGCAGCCAGCTACCGCTCCGCCCGTGTCCGGGGCTGCCCCTGCACTTCCCCTGGATTTGCGGCAGTTCCAGCATGAACAGGAACAACAGCTGCTTGAGCAGAGCCTGAAGGTGGCGAAATATAACCAGAAACGGGCGGCTGAACTCCTGGGTCTGACCTACCATCAATTAAGGGCATTGCTCAAAAAGCATCAAATGCGCTGACAATATCAGCACTTACC
The DNA here is from genome assembly GCA_030737815.1 of Allium fistulosum. Classification (NCBI taxonomy): domain Eukaryota; kingdom Viridiplantae; phylum Streptophyta; class Magnoliopsida; order Asparagales; family Amaryllidaceae; genus Allium; species Allium fistulosum. The sequence continues at coordinate 79,606,550 of JASFAW010000010.1, forward strand.
CGCAGACATTTTTACGAAGCAGGCGTAAGTGCGATACACTTTGCAGATCGAACCTAAAAACCTTAAAAATTATGCGTCTGGTTTTATCGTCCTTCTTTGCACTTGGTCTGTTCAGCAGCCTGGCGTTTGCTGCGCCCGAACCGCTACGCAACCTGATATTCGCGACAGCGGCTTCGTCTATTGCGTAAGCGGTCAGGTTGATACATTTAACCCGCAAAAAGCGGGCAGCGGCCTGATTGTGGATACCCTTGCCGCGCAACTCTATGACCGTCTGCTTGATGTGGATCCCTACACCTACCGTCTGGTGCCAGAGCTTGCCGAAAGCTGGGAAGTCCTGGATAACGGCGCGACCTACCGTTTCCACCTACGCGATGATGTCGCATTTCAGCACACGCCTTGGTTTACCCCAACGCGCAAACTGAACGCAGATGATGTGGTCTTTACGTTCCAGCGTATCTTTAACCGTAATCACCCGTGGCATAACGTTAACGGCAGTAACTTCCCCTACTTCGACAGCCTGCAGTTTGCCGATACCGTTAAAAGCGTTCGCAAGCTGGATAACCGCACGGTGGAGTTTTCGCTGAAGCGCCCGGATGCCTCTTTCCTCTGGCACCTGGCCACCCACTATGCGTCCGTTATGTCTGCTGAATACGCTGCGAACCTGAGCAAAATCGATCGTCAGGAGTTAATCGACCGTCAGCCAGTCGGCACCGGTCCGTTCCAGCTGGCCGAATATCGCTCCGGACAATATATCCGCCTGCAGCGCCATGCGCATTTCTGGCGCGGCACGCCGCTGATGCCACAGGTAGTGGTCGATCTTGGCTCTGGCGGGACGGGGCGTTTATCAAAAACTGCTGACCGGGGAGTGCGACGTGCTGGCGTGGCCTGCTGCCAGCCAGCTCACCATTTTGCGCGACGATCCGCGTTTGCGCCTGACGTTACGCCCCGGCATGAACATCGCCTATCTGGCGTTTAATACCGATAAGCCGCCGCTGAACAACCTGCCGTACGCCACGCGCTGGCGCTGGCCATTAACAACCAGCGTCTGATGCAGTCGATCTATTACGGTACGGCAGAAACCGCCGCCTCTATTTTGCCGCGAGCCTCGTGGGCCTATGACAGTGAAGCTAAAATTACGGAATACAACCCGGCAAAAGCGCGTGAACAGCTAAAAGCGCTGGGAGCGGAAAACCTGACGCTGCAACTCTGGGTACCAACCAGCTCTCAGGCCTGGAACCCAAGCCCGCTGAAGACCGCCGAGCTGTTGCAGGCAGATATGGCGCAGGTGGGGGTGAAAGTGATCATCGTGCCGGTTGAGGGTCGTTTCCAGGAGGCGCGCCTGATGGACATGAACCATGATTTAACCCTGACAGGCTGGGCGACCGACAGTAATGACCCGGACAGCTTCTTCCGTCCGTTGCTGAGCTGTGCGGCGATTAACTCCCAGACCAACTACGCCCACTGGTGCAACCGGGAATTTGACGGCGTGCTGCAAAAAGCGCTGGCGTCCCAACAGCTGGCGTCACGCATAGACGCCTATGATGAAGCGCAGAAGATCCTTGCCGAAGAGCTGCCCGTGCTGCCGCTGGCCTCGTCCCTGCGCCTGCAGGCCTATCGCTATGATATTAAAGGCCTGGTGTTGAGTCCGTTCGCAACGCCTCCTTCGCCGGCGTGTCTCGCGAAAAAGAACAAGAGGTGAAAAAACCATGATCATTTTTACCTTGCGCCGCCTTCTGCTGCTGTTGGTGACGCTGTTTTTCCTGACCTTGTTGGTTTCAGTCTGAGCTATTTCACCCCGCACGCCCCGCTTCAGGGGTCGTCGCTGTGGGATGCGTGGCTCTTCTGGTTTAACGGTCTGCTGCACTGGGATTTCGGTGTTTCAAGCATCAACGGACAGCTCATCTCTGAGCAGCTGAAAGAGGTTTTCCCGGCGACAATGGAGCTGTGCATTCTGGCGTTCGGTTTTGCCTTAATGGTTGGTATTCCGGTAGGAATGCTGGCAGGGATTTATCGCAACAAATGGCAGGATAAATTTATCAGCGCCCTCGCCCTGCTCGGCTTCTCGATCCCGATCTTCTGGCTGGCGCTGCTGCTGACGCTTTTCTTCTCCCTCAACCTGGGCTGGCTACCGGTTTCTGGCCGTTTTGACCTGTTGTATACGGTAAAAACGGTGACGGGTTTGCTATCGTTGACGCCTGGCTGTCTGATTCAGCCTGGCGACATGAGATGAATCGTTAGCGCGTACGCCATATGGTCTTGCCGGTACTGACGCTGGCGGTGGCACCGACAACCGAAGTGATCCGCCTGATGCGCCTGAGTACCATCGAGGTGTTCGATCAGAACTATGTCAAAGCGGCCGCCACGCGCGGCTTATCGCGCCTGACTATCTTGCGCCGTAATGTGCTGCATAACGCCCTGCCGCCTGTTATCCCGCGACTGGGGCTCCAGTTTTCCACCATGCTCACCCTGGCGATGATTACCGAAATGGTCTTCAGCTGGCCGGGGCTGGGTCGATGGTTGATCAACGCTATCCGCCAGCAGGACTACGCCGCCATTTCGGCGGGCGTCATGGTGATTGGCTCTCTGGTGATTATTGTTAACGTGATTTCCGATATTTTGGGTGCTATGGCCAACCCGTTGAAGCATAAGGAATGGTATGCCCTACGATAACGTATACAGTGAAAAGCGCACGCCCGGTGCGCTGCGTACCGTGTGGCGTAAATTCTATGGTGACACCACGGCAATGATTGGCCTTTATGGCTTCGCCGGGCTGGTGTTGCTCTGCGTTTTTGGCTCCTGGTTTGCGCCCTATGGTATTGATCAGCAGTTCCTTGGCTATCAGTTGCTGCCCCCATCCTGGTCGCGCTACGGTGAGGTCTCTTTCTTCCTCGGTACGGACGACCTCGGGCGTGACGTATTGAGCCGCCTGTTGAGCGGCGCGGCGCCGACGGTCGGCGGTGCATTTGTGGTGACGTTTGCTGCCACCATCTGCGGTCTGGCGCTCGGCATCTTTGCCGGGTCGACGCATGGCCTGCGCTCGGCGGCACTGAACCACATTCTCGACACCCTGCTCTCTATTCCGTCCCTGCTGCTGGCCATCATGTGGTGGCGTTTGTCGGGCCACACCTGTCGCATGCCATGTTCGCGGTCTGGCTGGCGATCCTGCCCCGCATCGTGCGTTCGGTATACAGCATGGTGCATGACGAGCTGGAAAAAGAGTATGTCGTCGCTGCTCGCCTGGACGGTGCGACAACCTTAAATATCCTCTGGTTTGCCGTACTGCCGAACATCGCTGCCGGGCTGGTCACGGAGATCACCCGCGCCCTGTCGATGGCGATTCTGGACATCGCGGCGCTTGGCTTTCTCGATCTCGGCGCGCAACTGCCGTCGCCTGAATGGGGCGCGATGCTCGGTGACGCGCTTGAGCTTATCTACGTTGCGCCGTGGACGGTCATGTTACCGGGCGCAGCCATTATGGTGAGTGTGCTGCTTGTTAACCTGCTGGGCGATGGTATACGCCGTGCAATTAATGCGGGGGTGCAATAATGCCGCTTCTTGATATTCGCAACCTGACCATCGAGTTCAAAACCGGTGAAGGCTGGGTGAAAGCCGTCGATCGCATCAGTATCACCCTTGCTGAGGGTGAAATTCGCGGGCTGGTGGGTGAATCCGGTTCAGGGAAAAGCCTGATCGCCAAAGCCATCTGTGGCGTGGCGAAGGATAACTGGCGCGTCACCGCTGACCGTATGCGTTTTGATGATATCGACCTGCAACGCCTTTCTCCTCGCGAGCGTCGCAAGCTGGTCGGCCATAACGTATCAATGATTTTCCAGGAGCCGCAATCCTGTCTTGACCCGTCCGAGCGCGTGGGCAAACAGCTGATGCAGAACATTCCCGGGTGGACCTATAAAGGCCGCTGGTGGCAACGGTTTGGCTGGCGTAAGCGTCGTGCTATTGAGCTGTTGCACCGCGTCGGGATCAAAGATCATAAAGATGCCATGCGCAGTTTTCCGTACGAACTGACCGACGGTGAGTGTCAGAAAGTGATGATTGCCATCGCGCTGGCCAATCAGCCGCGTCTGCTGATTGCGGATGAACCGACCAACGCGATGGAACCGACCACGCAGGCGCAGATTTTCCGCCTGCTGACGCGTCTGAACCAGAACAACAACACCACCATTTTGTTGATCAGTCACGACCTGCAAATGCTCAGCAAATGGGCTGATAAGATTGATGTGATGTACTGCGGGCAGACGGTCGAAACCGCCCCGAGTGAAGACCTCATCACCGCGCCGCATCATCCGTATACGCAGGCGCTGATCCGCGCCATTCCAGATTTGGCAGCGCCATGCCGCACAAGAGTCGCCTGAACACCCTGCCCGGGGCTATCCCGCTGCTGGAGTCCTTGCGATTGGCTGTCGTCTGGGGCCGCGGTGCCCGTATGCGCAGCGTAAATGTATTGAGACGCCACGTCTGACAGGGGCTAAAAATCATCTATATGCCTGTCATTTCCCGCTGAACATGGAGAGAGAGTGAAATGGTCGAAACCTTACTGGAAGTCCGTAACCTGAGTAAGACCTTTCGCTACCGTACCGGGCTGTTCCATCGTCAGACCGTTGAAGCCGTGAAGCCGCTCAGCTTTACCCTGCGCGAAAAACAGACGCTGGCGATCATCGGTGAGAACGGTTCGGTAAATCCACGCTGGCGAAGATGCTGGCAGGCATGGTCGAACCCTCCGGCGGCGAAGTGCTGATAGATGACCATCCGCTGGAATTCGGCGATTACTCTTTCCGCAGCCAGCGTATCCGCATGATCTTCCAGGATCCGTCGACATCGCTCAACCCGCGTCAGCGTATTTCGCAAATCCTCGATTTTCCGCTGCGTCTGAATACCGATCTCGAGCCAGAAGCGCGACGCAAACGCGTTTTTGAAACCCTGCGGATGGTTGGGCTGCTGCCCGATCACGAGAGCTATTACCCGCACATGCTCGCCCCCGGCCAGAAACAGCGTCTTGGGCTCGCGCGCGCGCTGATATTGCGCCCGAAAGTGATTATCGCCGACGAAGCGCTCGCCTCGCTGGATATGTCGATGCGGTCGCAGTTAATTAATCTGATGCTCGAATTACAGGAAAAACAGGGTATCTCGTATATCTACGTGACCCAACATCTGGGGATGATGAAACTATCAGCGACCAGGTGATGGTCATGCATCAGGGTGAGGTTGTTGAACGTGGCAGTACCGCAGATGTTATGGCCTCTCCGCTTCATGAACTGACTAAGCGATTGATTGCCGGCCATTTCGGTGAAGCATTAACCGCGGATGCGTGGAGAAAAGATCGCTAGCGCGTTGGTGCAAGGGGCGGATTAACAACGCTCACCACGCGCGAAATCCTCGCGGCGTTTTAACGCCCCTTATCCGACAAAAATGCCCCCGGCACACCCATTCCTTAAGGGTTAAATAGCAGCTCGCGCGCGTTAACCCTTTCCTTTCACTGATGGCGTAACCCGCTTGCAAGCAGGACAAACACCTCAATCGCATGTGGCAACGTCTTCTGCGGATCCTCACTGCGGCTATCAACAGTGCAGCATTGAGCGCAGCGCCATTTAACAGCTGTGCAGCGACGTTTGCATCCATGTCTTTCAGGACCTTGCGTTCAATCATTTTTCTATGGTCTGACGGGTAGATTCCAGGCAGCTATTCTGGCTGGGCCAGTGGGCCGGGTCCCCCAGAACAGCCGGACCATCACGCAGTACAATACGCTGCACTTCCGGATCGAGCGCCATTTTGATGTAAGCGACGCCTTCCGCCAGCAGTCGCTCCCAGTCATTCTCGGCGCTGGCGGCAATTGCCTTCGCCTTTCGTGCCATTTCGCTGTCTATCTGGGCGACCACCGCAGCCAGCAAGCCTTTCTTGTCAGTGAAATTATGGTATAGCGCTCCACGTGTTAACCCCACGCTTGCGGTCAACTCATCCATGGAGGCTGCGGCATAGCCTTTCTCGGCAAAAGCTTTGCGCCCTGCCTGAATCATTTTTTCGCGATTTTCCTGGGCCGTTTCGGCACGGCTTTTTGCAGCCATAAGACGTCCTTGGTTACGTTGTGTTTTTTCCGTTTGACATACGTGGCGTATGTGGTTTAGATTTTGACATACGCCGCGTATGTTAATACGACCGCGTGATCTCAACAATACCCCCAATCGAAAGGAAATGCCATGCACCCACGTGAACCTGTATTTCCCGCTAATCGTCATGCCCTCTATGAAGAACATGGCTATTCTGCTGCCATTCGCTCTGGCGATCTGTTATTTGTCTCAGGCCAGGTTGGAAGCCGCAGCGACGGCACACCTGAAACGGATTTCGGCGCTCAGGTACAACTGGCTTTTGATAATCTCCAGGCTACGCTTTCTGCCGCGGATGTACGTTTGATGATGTGATCGACGTGACGACGTTTCATACCGATCCAGAAAATCAGTTTTCAACCATCATGGAAGCCAAAAAATTAGCGTTCCCCCGCCCCCCTTATCCGAACTGGACGGCCGTGGGGTAAACTGGCTTGCGGGCTTTGATTTTGAAATTAAGGTCATTGCCAGAATCCACCGCAATAAAGCAAGTATTTGGCATAAGCCCCACCGGCAATTTATTAATTACGTCATGACGCCACACGCTGTAGATATCGAATGAAAGAAAGTATTAGTAAATATATTCTCACCTGGGTAGAGGAAAATAATTTTTCTATTTTACATATTGATCAACTGGTTAAAGATACCGGGTATAGCAGAAGAACCATCGAAACATGGTTTAAAGAGAAATATCACCTCTCTTTAGGTGAGTACATCCTAAGGAGAAGGCTGAGCCTTGCGGCCATCATGCTCAGAATGACGTCGCTTCCCGTTACGGACATTGCTTATTTATTTCACTACCAAAGCAGCCAGGGGTTTCAAGAGCCTTTAAAAGATGTCGGGACTCACCCCTTCTGAATACAGAAATGCAAAAGAGTGGGATTTTGATATCCTTCAGCCCTCATTTTTATTAGACGATCTTAAAACACCCGAAATAACACTCTGTGAACTCAATGAGATTTTTCCGTATACCATGAGATTATAGAGCACGATCATCTTTTTGATACTGCGGTGCACGATGTCACTAAAAAAATCAAAAAACTCCTGCTTGAGAATCGCGATCGGATCCAACAGCTTGCCATAGTGCCGCGCCGACCAGAACGTCTGGGTAAAGCCGTTCCTATCTGGTAGAAGTCTTAATTTCATATTGTTTAGACAGCACTAAAACAACAAAGAAAGACACACTTTTACTTACCGGAAAATATGCAAAAATGTCCTTTGAAGGCAGCTGGGAATGTTATAGCGCCTATAACAAAATTGCGTTTGTTAAGGCAATGGTGACGAACGCCTGACGTTGCGCGATGGCATTCATTTAATGCGTTTTAACGCCTGCAGCGATGAGCGCGTTAACTTTGATATTTACATCCCTGTGTTATAACCCCGTTTTTCTTGCGCGTAATCACACCGCGGGAGGCGCGCAACGCCGGTTCAGACCGACCCTGCGGCCTGTCTGCACACGGTTCTGTTTTTACCACCGTGCTTGGCCTCATACAGTGCTTCATCCACATCACGAATGATATCGCTACTGTTGACGTTTTTCTGAATGGCTGAGCACACGCCAATACTTAACGTTACCGTCAGGGGCACCGCGTACAGGTTACCCTGCCCGGTGCGTTGCTCAACATTCTTGCGAATACGTTCTGCGACGACTACGGCCATACTCCTGTCCGTGTCGGGCAACAGCAGGCCAAACTCTTCACCTCCCAGTCTGGCAAAGACGTCATTATCACGAATACTGTCTTTAATAATATCCACGACCGCCAGAATGACGCGGTCCCCCACAGGATGTCCCCAGGTGTCATTAATGGTCTTAAAGTTATCGATATCCAGCATCATAATGCTGGTGCCCTTTTCTGTTCTGAGCATGCGGAGCCGCTGAAGTGCCTCAAAAAAATACTTGCGGTTGAAGATCTGCGTAAGGGGATCGCGGTTAACCCGATCGCCAAAAAATCTCAGCAAGCTGAAGACATGTAACAGTAAGGTACAGATAACAAATAGTTTACTGAACACTTCTACCGCCCGGCTGATATACCAGAGCGACAGGTTATACGTATCGAGTAAGAGCAGGAAAAAGTTATAGGTGATCGCAGAAAGGCACACCACGATGATGCTGTTCCAGACGCCAGATGAAAAGCGTGTCACGTAAGTCATGTAGCAGGCCAGGGCCGACCAGAGAACTATCAGAGCGTTAACGTAGCGGACATCCCAGACAGGATGATACTGATCGGGGCGATACGCGGCTATCGTTAATGTCCAGGTTGGATTGTAGCTGCTCAACGCATGGGCCAGCACCGGAACATAACCAGGGGGGATTAACGATATTAGCGCCAGCCAGAACCTTATTCCGTAATGTGAACCGTCGCCGTGCCGTGTGTTTCTCCACCCATACAGCAAGCCCCAGCAAAAAAATAAACTTAACTGGCGGAAAAATAAAATACCGCCGTATCGTTAGTTTTTAGCGTATGGGTTAACCCTGCGTCTTCAGGAAGCTGAAATGACGATAATCGTTTCTATGAAATAGATGAGACCGCTCAGAAACGCCATGCTCAGGATTAACAGGGATAAATGAGATCGGTCAGACGCATACTGCATCTGGATAAAAATAGAGATAATGGTATCCAGAAAAAATAGCGCAATCATGACGATCAAATAGGTTGTCATGGGTACCCTGAAACCTGGATTATCATTAACAAAAAAGGAGTTCACCGCGATCATCAGTGCAAACAGCAGCGCACCGGACAGCACGATCATTTTCTCAGCCAACGTAATGTTATTCATGTTCATTAATACCGCATAAATAAAAGACGTGAAACGGCAGAGCGATTTACACCATTCTCTGCTTAACATCGAGGGGCAAACCGGTCAGGCTTGCCACCCTCTTTTCAGATGCTTCAGTTAACCGACCTCAGTCTGTTGAAGTGGATTATCCCGGTCGATGTCGTACCGAACCGGGATATTCCCTACTGCGCTTTACTCACCAGTGAGATCACTCTTACCTGCTGTTGCGATAGGCTATCGCCAGCGCTGAATAGGCCCTCGCCGGTAACGTATGATGTTTGTATTGTGAATAGACGTTGATAACCTCATTATCTTTACCGGCCCACAGGGCGATTTGCATCCAGTCGGCGACCTGAGACTCATCAAGCCGATGGTGGCCTGAAAACCAGGACAAGGCTGGTTCCGTATTGCCTTTTCTCGCCTCGATAATCAGAGCGTCATACTGACTATGTTCCGCTGGTGTCATGGCCGACACCGTCGCGTAAGGAAAAGAAACCGTTCCGACAATTAACGTCTTAACTAATTACCGCATAACGGCATATTTACCGGAAAAATGATATTCCTGTTTTTGGTGCGACGTATTATCCGGTGACAGATAATCAATTATGACTTCAGCCATGTTTTCCCGGCTTTTATCCAGGCCTTCTGGACGCCGTCCCCTGATGGCGATTTCTTTTACCTCCCCACGATGATCAAGCAAAAGTTTTCTCAGTCTTTTGGTCACATCCTGTATCGCAGGATAAAAATATGATCATATTCCGTCAGGGTATCGTTATAGGAAAACGTCCGCGCCAGCCGACATATCTTCACGTCAGGTTTACGGAGCCCTTCTAATAACAGTGAAGGATGGTAACGCTGGAAGTCCCATATTTCATCGCTTCGATATTGAGACGGTGTTTTTCCGGTCAATTTCTTAAACGCACGGGCAAACCCCTGTCCGCTATGATACTGAAAAATGTGAGCAATTTCGGTGACCGGCAGCGACGTCATCCTTAATAAAGACGCGGCATAGCTCATTCGTCTCCTGAGCATATACTCACCCAACGACTGGTGGAATTGGTGTTTAAACCAGATTTCGAGCGTCCTTCTGCTGTAACCCGTTTTTACGACCAGCCGATCGATATGCTCCAGAGATAAAATATTATCTTCAACCCAGTCTATAACGTGTTTGTTAATGATTTCTTTCATGTTTTGACTCTAACTGGATTGTAATACGTAAAATCCACTGAACGGATCATTTTGCGCAAAAACGCCGCCTCTGGTTGGATGAGGCGAACCGGTCGCGCAGTGATATAATGGACGGATGCCTGTGAAACAGCGTGATAACGCGTTCGCTCACCCCCTTCCATGACATACGTCACGGGCTTTGAGCGAGAAATAGCGTGACACAAGGGGCACTGAGTGGGATATAATTTCGAGCTAATTTCGAATGACTTTGAAATGTTGCCTGTAATGCTATGATTTACAAGGCAAAAAATAAGCAATGAATATAAGGATTAAATCTATGGGTTTTCTTTCCGGTAAGCGCATTCTGGTAACTGGCGTTGCCAGCAAACTGTCCATCGCATACGGCATCGCACAGGCTATGCATCGCGAAGGCGCTGAGCTGGCGTTCACCTACCAGAACGACAAGCTGAAAGGCCGTGTAGAAGAGTTTGCCGCGCAGCTGGGTTCCAGCCTTGTTCTGGAATGCGACGTTGCACAAGACGAAAGCATCGATGGCATGTTTGCTGAACTGGCAAAAGCATGGCCGAAATTCGACGGTTTCGTTCACTCCATCGGCTTCGCTCACTGGCGATCAGCTGGACGGCGACTACGTGAACGCGGTAACCCGTGATGGCTTCAAAATCGCTCACGACATCAGCTCCTACAGCTTCGTGGCAATGGCTAAATCTTGCCGTGCAATGCTGAACCCAGGCGCAGCTCTGCTGACCCTGTCCTATCTGGGCGCAGAACGTGCTATCCCTAACTACAACGTTATGGGTCTGGCTAAAGCGTCTCTGGAAGCAAACGTCCGCTACATGGCGAACGCGATGGGTCCAGAAGGTGTGCGTGTGAACGCTATCTCCGCGGGTCCAATCCGTACCCTGGCAGCTTCCGGTATCAAAGATTTCCGTAAAATGCTGGCGCACTGCGAAGCGGTTACGCCGATTCGTCGTACCGTTACCATTGAAGATGTGGGTAACTCTGCAGCGTTCCTGTGCTCTGACCTTTCCGCGGGTATCTCCGGCGAAGTGGTTCACGTTGACGGCGGCTTCAACATCGCTGCAATGAACGAGCTGGAAATTAAATAAGCTGTGACTCTCTTCCCTCACGGGAAGAGAGTTTTCCTTCCTCCGCCGACCCCTTCGTTATTCCGTTCAGCTATTTGTTATCACCTAACAATATTTTTCCCCCACATCTGCCTTACGCCAGGATATTGATCGCCATTTTGAGATCAAGGAACGCCCATGGAACAACGCCGTTTTTCCGGCAAAGGCCACTGGTACCACGAAACCCAGTCAAACCACGCGCAGACGGATGTTCTGCCTCTGGTGCCGAAGCCGCTAACGTCGACGATCGTTTTTTGCTCGATTAGCCCTGCCTGACGAGATTGTCGCCGCCTGTACTGGCTGGCTCACCCCTGCCAGAACCTTATGCCACCTGTTGTTTCCGCTCTCAATCTCCGTTAACCGGCTGCATACGCTCAGCGCCTACGACAGATTGAGTACTGCATTAACGGTCGCGCAGGCCTGTGGCGTCCAACGGTTGTGTAACCACTATGCCGCCCTCCTCGCCCGCTTCCCGGCCCTGACTCCTCACGCGAAAGTAACCGCCGCCTGGCACAAATCACCCAGTACGCCCGTCAGCTCGCCAGCTCACCTGATGTCATTGATGATAAAGCACAGCAGCAGCTTGATGAGGTGGGCCTGACAACCTACGACATGGTGCTTATTAATCAGATTATCGGCTTTATCGGTTTTCAGGCACGCGTGGTGGCCGTCTTTCAGGCCCTGCTGGGGCATCCTGTACGCTGGCTACCCGGCCACCATATTCAGCCGCACACGCTGCCAGCCGCTCCTGAATCCTGGGTGGCGCTTTTTACCTGTCGTTGAATTGCGTTATGCCAGCGCGCATCAGCTTGAATCGCTTTCCCGCTGGCAGGCCGAACCCGCCCTTGAAGCGCTGACGCCGGTACTCAGCCATGAGCCCATCCTGCTCGACCTGACGGGTGAGATCCTGGTAAACAGCCATGATGATATTTCTCTTGATTCGCCGGCGCTTTCGGCGGCAATCGACTTGTTGACGCGTTCTCCGGACCGCTTCAGTGCCGCACAGTTCACCCCGCTCACTGAACAAGGACTGCCTGCGGTACGGGCGATAAAACTGCTCACCCGGAGCGCGATGGATGGCTGGCTTGAACGCCTGAAAGTCGCGTTTGGCAAAGGGGAATAACCATACTAATTACCCAAAGACCGCTTGCTGTGACAGTGAGAATCGCGTAAAACTGTCAGCCGCTCAATGGCTACGAAAATAGAACATTATGTTTCAGGACAACCCGCTGCTAGCGCAGCTTAAACAGCAACTGCATTCCCAGACGCCGCGTGCAGAAGGGGTCGTAAAAGCCACGGAAAAGGGCTTTGGCTTCCTTGAAGTTGATGCGCAGAAAAGCTACTTCATTCCGCCACCGCAGATGAAGAAAGTGATGCATGGCGACCGCATTACGGCCGTCATTCATACCGAAAAGGAACGTGAGTCCGCCGAGCCGGAAGAACTGATCGAACCGTTCCTGACCCGCTTCGTGGGCAAGGTCCAGCGAAAAGACGATCGTCTTTCTATCGTGCCGGATCATCCCCTGCTGAAAGATGCCATTCCTTGCCGCGCCGCCCGTGGTGTTGAGCATGATTTCAAAGAAGGTGACTGGGCCGTAGCAGAAATGCGCCGTCATCCTCTGAAAGGCGATCGTGGCTTTTATGCTGAACTGACCAGTTCATCACCTTTGCGACGACCATTTCGTGCCATGGTGGGTGACGCTTGCACGCCATAATCTTGAGAAAGAAGCACCAGACGGCGTAGCGACTGAAATGCAGGACGAAGGCCTGACGCGTCGCGACCTCACTGCCCTGGAGTTTGTCACTATCGACAGCGCCAGCACAGAAGATATGGATGATGCGCTGTATGCGGAAGAGAGCGCTGATGGCAAAGTGCATTTGACCGTCGCCCATTGCCGATCCCACCGCCTGGATCGTTGAAGGCAGCAAGCTATCGTTGAAGGCAGCAAGCTGGACGATATGGCAAAAGTCCGATCGTTCACTAACTACCTGCCGGTTTCAACATCCCCATGTTGCCGCGCGAACTGTCAGATGACCTCTGCTCACTGCGTCCAAATGAAGTGCGTCCGGTCCTTGCCTGCCGCATGACCATCGCCGCCGATGGCGCGATTCGAAGACGATATTGAATTTTTTGCCGCAACCATCGAATCGAAAGCAAGCTGGCCTATGACAATGTTTCTGACTGGCTTGAGAATACCGGCACCTGGAAACCGGATTCAGACGCGATTGCCGCACAGATCCGCCTGCTGCACCGCATTTGTCTGAACCGCGGCGAGTGGCGTAAAACCATGCGCTGGTCTTTAAGGATCGTCCGGACTATCGCTTTGTGCTGGGCGAAAAAGGCGAAGTGCTGAATATCGTGGCTGAACCGCGTCGCATTGCGAACCGCATTGTTGAAGAAGCGATGATTTCTGCCAACATTTGTGCCGCTCGCGTCCTGCGTGACAAGCTGGGCTTTGGTATTTACAACGTCCACACCGGTTTTGATCCGGCCAATACCGAAGCGCTGGCGGCCCTGCTGAAGAACCACGATGTGCACGTTGACCCTGAAGAAGTGCTGACGCTGCAGGGCTTCTGTAAGCTGCGCCGCGAGCTGGATGCACAGCCATCCGGTTTCCTCGACAGCCGTATCCGTCGTTTCCAGTCCTTTGCTGAAATCAGCACCGAGCCGGGTCCACACTTTGGCCTCGGCCTGGAAGCCTACGCGACCTGGACGTCACCTATTCGTAAGTATGGCGACATGGTCAACCACCGTCTGCTGAAGGCGATCATTAAGGGTGAGTCCATTGCGCGTCCGCAAAATGACACCACCCTGCAGATGGCTGAACGACGTCGCCTGAACCGTATGGCGGAACGTGACGTGGGAGACTGGCTTTACGCACGCTACCTGCAGGATAAAGCGGGTACAGATACTCGCTTTGCCGCAGAAATCATTGATATCAGCCGGGGCGGTATGCGCGTTCGCCTGGTGGATAACGGTGCCGTCGCCTTTATCCCTGCCCCGTTCCTGCATGCTGTCCGTGACGAACTGGTCTGCAGCCAGGAAAACGGTACTGTGCAAATCAAAGGTGAAACAGTTTACAAAGTCACAGACGTGATGACGTAAACATCGCTGAAGTTCGCATGGAAACCCGCAGCGTTATCGCGCGCCGGTCGCCTGATAACCGCTTAAATTGTCGGCCGTTTCCCTTCGGGAAGCGCCGACAATTTTTCTTTTGAACCCCCGCCGCAAAATCATTATTTTTTCGTACTATTTTCAGCGTCTTCCCGCCCAAAATTGCCATAATTATCTACAGTAAAAGAGTGCCGTTATATTCGGTTACGTGAATTTTTATACAATAAATATCCTTTTTCGCCAGACGCGTTTTTTATAAGAAAACCGGGAAAAAACACGACGTTCATTTTGGGGTTGCCGCTGTTTCACAACGGAAAAGTCGACGGCAAATGAATGATTTGTGCGCTAATGAGCAGCTGCGGGAGAAAACATGATGGACGATCTGGAGCAGAATTTGCTGTTTCGTTACATGGGTACGCATAGCCCCTGGTGGCGAATGACAGCTGACAGCAACGCTCTGCACCTTGCCGCCAGCGAAAATGCCGATGTGACTGAGGTGGTGGCGCTGGATGATGAACAAGCCGAACTCATCCGCCAGTTAACCGTCATTACTTCCAGCATCTCCATGACGCTCTCGTTGTACGGCGAAGATGTCCCGGTTCATCTTGTGGGGCGCAAAATAACCCGAAATGAATGGGCCGCACCGCGTCAGCGTGGAACGATACGCCCTCCGTGGCTCGTGACCTGGCTCAGGGCCTCTCTTTTGCTGAGCAGGTTGTCTCTGAAGCCAACTCCGTCATCGTTATTCTCGATCATAACGGTAATATTCAGCGTTTTAACCGGCTGAGTGAAGAATATACCGGTCTGAAAGAACAAGAAGTTATTGGCCAGAACGTGTTCAAGCTGTTTATGAGCCGCAGCGAAGCGGCAGCTTCAAAGCGCAATATCACCGGTTTTTTCGCAACGGCAGCCTCCTACGAGGTCGAACGCTGGATCAAAACGCGTAAAGGCAACGGCTGTTTTTGTTCAGAAACAAGTTTGTTCATAGCGGCAGCGGCAAAAATGAAATTTTCCTTATCTGTTCCGGCACCGACATTACCGAGGAGCGCCGCGCCCAGGAGCGTCTGCGCGTGCTGGCCAATACCGACACCATTACCGGTTTGCCAAACCGTAACGCGATCCACGAACTGATTTCAGATGCCATCGCCAGCCGCGGTGAAACGCAGGTCGGCGTGGTGTATCTCGACCTGGACAACTTTAAAAAGGTCAACGACGCCTACGGGCATATGTTTGGCGACCAGCTATTGCAGGCTGTCGCTCTGGCCATTCTGAGCTGTCTGGATGACGGTCAGGTGCTGGCGCGACTCGGTGGTGATGAGTTTATTGTCATGGCCACAGATACCTCTCAGGGCTCTCTGGAAGCGATGGCGTCGCGGATCTTAACCCGTCTGCGCCAGCCGTTCAGAATCGCCTGATAGAAATCTACACCGGTTGCTCGCTCGGTATCGCCCTCGCCCCCCAGCACGGTAACGACAGGGAAAGCGTCATCCGTAATGCCGATACCGCCATGTACACGGCGAAAGAGAATGGCCGGGCAAGTTCTGCGTCTTCTCACCTGAGATGAACCAGCGCGTATTTGAATATCTCTGGCTGGATACCAACCTGCGTAAAGCGCTGGATAACGATCAGCTTCTGATTCACTACCAGCCTAAAATTACCTGGCGGGGGTGAAATCCGAAGTCCTGGAAGCGCTGGTGCGCTGGCAGTCGCCGGAGCGCGGTTTGATCCCGCCACTGGAGTTTATCTCTTATGCCGAAGAGTCGGGATTGATTGTCCCGCTGGGCCGCTGGGTGATGCTTGATGTGGTGCGCCAGGTGGCTAAATGGCGCGATAAGGGGATTAACCTGCGCGTGGCGGTCAACGTCTCCGCACGTCAGCTGGCCGACCAGACCATTTTCAGCGATTTAAAGCAGGCGCTGAAGGATCTGGAGGCGCTGAAGGATCTGGATTTTGAATACTGCCCTATCGACGTTGAACTCACGGAAAGCTGCCTTATCGAAAACGAAGAGCTAGCGCTCTCTGTGATCCAGCAGTTCAGCAAACTTGGCGCGCAAATTCATCTTGATGATTTCGGTACCGGCTACTCGTCTCTGTCGCAACTGGCGCGGTTTCCTATCGACGCCATTAAACTCGATCAATCCTTCGTCAGGGATATACATAAACAATCGATCTCCCAGTCTCTGGTGCGGGCCATCGTCGCGGTGGCACAGGCCTTAAACCTGCAGGTCATTGCTGAAGGGGTCGAGAGCGCGAAAGAAGACGCCTTTCTGACCAAGAACGGCGTCAACGAACGGCAGGGCTTTCTCTTCGCTAAGCCAATGCCCGCTGCCGCATTCGAGCGATGGCTAAAGCGATATCAGTCGCGAAAACAACGTTAACTGGCTTTGCGTAACGCCCCATGATGGCGGTTTTGCAGCATCACCAGACGCTCCATATAGGCGATATCTTTTGGCTCGAGGCAAAACGCCGCATCAACCCAGTCTTCGTGATATCCATCAGTTCACTGCGCGGCAGTTGCAGTACCCGGGTTCGGGCGCGCAACATCGCCCTTACCCCGTTCAGCTTCGGCCGCAGCGTGTCGATGAAGGTTCTGACGGAGACGTAGCTCTGCCCGGGCTCAAACAGCACATCGACCAATCCATGTTGTTCGTACCATTCTGCCGTATGCGACTCCCCCTTGTAGATGAGTTCTTCCGCCAGTTTCATCCCTGCCCGACGTGCGACCAGCGAATATGCCCCCATGCCCGGGAACAGGTTGAAGGCAATTTCCGGGAAGCCCAGACGGGCATCGCGCTGAGAGAGAACAAAATGGTGTGCCAGCGCAGCCTCAAACCCACCGCCTAGCGCGCTGCCTTCAACCAGTGCCAGAGAGACCGCGCCCGTATCAAACCCCCGCGACGCTGCGTGCACACAGTCGACGCAGGCACGTGCATACGCGCGTAACGCTTCACGCCGTCCATTTTGAATGCACTCTACGAAGAACTGTAAATCGCCTCCCGCATTATACATTTCAGGAACCAGTGACCCGGTTACCCAAAAATCGACAAGATACCCGGACTGGCGAACCAGCCAGGAGAGGTTCATGATCTCCTCAATTAACGCATGATTAAAACAAGGACGAGGTTGCGCCCGCAGCATCATCCAGATGGTGTGCCGCTCTTCCTCGTAGTAGGCTGACAACTGTGTGAAACGTTCAGTATCGGTAAACAGGGTGCAGGTAGGCTGGTTGATAACTGTCATAGTCTAATTCCTCACAGAAAAAGCGCCTTGCGCGCAGTTTTAGACTAATCCACTCATTAAGCCCGCAGCATGTGGGGGAATAAATTTATCACTTTCATTTATGTGATTTAGTTATTGCATTTTTTCCCTTCTCTTTTGATCCATTTTCTGCATCATTGAAAATATTACCTTTTCGCACCTGGGGTGAGATTATGTCTACTATTGATGCACAAGCTGTAGCACAACGTATTGATACCGTGCTGGATATCCTGGTGGCAGGCGATTATCACTCGGCGATCCGTAATCTGGAGATCCTGAAGTCTGAACTTCTTGCTCAGAAGGGTGCTGAAAACGCGCCTGAGAACGGACAGCCAAAAGCGCCGTGGGAAGTTTGATCCTGCTGTTTTCGAACCTGTTTCGCTTTATTAATTGGATGCTATGAATTCCCGACAACAAATCATTTTGCAGATGGTCATTGACCAGGGACGCGTCAGCGTAGTCGATCTCGCTAAAACCACCGGCGTTTCAGAAGTCACCATCCGCCAGGATCTTAACCTGCTGGAGAAACAGAGCTACCTGCGTCGTGCGCATGGGTATGCGGTCCCGCTCGATAGCGAGGACGTTGAGACGCGCATGATGAACAACTACGCCCTGAAGCGTGAGCTGGCGGAGTTTGCCGCGTCTTTAGTCAACAATGGTGAGACGGTGTTTATCGAAAACGGCAGTAGCAATGCCTTACTGGCGCGCACGCTTGCCGAACAGAAAGACGTTACTATCATCACGGTCAGTAGCTATATCGCGCATCTGCTCAAAGAGACCCACTGCGAGGTGATCCTGCTGGGCGGCATTTACCAGAAAAAAAGCGAAAGCATGGTTGGCCCCCTGACCCGCCAGTATGTTCAGCAGGTCCATTTCAGTAAGGCCTTTATTGGTATTGATGGCTGGCAGCCAGAAACGGGCTTCACCGGCCGCGATATGATGCGTTCTGATGTGGTGAATGCGGTGCTGGAAAAGAGTGTGAGGCATTGTGCTGACTGATAGCTCAAAATTTGGCGCCGTTCACCCTTATACCATGGGGCCAGTCTCTCGCTTTAGCCGCGTAATTACCGACGAACGTTTGAGCGATGAGCATCGTATTAAACTGGAAGATGACGGTCTTATCGTCAATATTATTAAAAAGTCGTCCTGAGTCCTTTAAGCGCCCGAATGTCGGGCGCCTATGTCCCTACTGTCTGAGATGATTCCTAACCCTCCTTTAAGAGTTTTTACCTGTTTAACCCGCCTTAAAGTCGTAAAATTAATGTTAGCGATATAACAGGAAGTGACTATCACCTGCGTGATTACGTAACGCCTGCGCGACCAGCTTTCACGGAAAACAGTTTTTAAGTATTCAATTCGTCTATACTTAAAGCGTAGCTCTTTCCGTGAATCGATAATTCAGGAGAAAGTATTATGACCTTAACCAGCAAAAAATTAGCCGCCGCTGTTCTGGCAATCACTGTAGCAATGTCCCTGAGCGCTTGCTCTAACTGGTCTAAACGTGACCGCAACACCGCAATTGGTGCCGGTGCTGGTGCTCTGGGCGGTGCGGTATTAACAGATGGTAGTACGCTGGGTACATTAGGTGGCGCTGCTGTCGGTGGTATTATCGGTCACCAGGTCGGCAAATAATTATTAAATAAGCCTTCACCGGTACTGCGATATTAGAACGCATTTCAGGTCTGACTTACGCACGTAAAAAAAAGAGCCACGGCACATGCCGTGGCTCATCTATTTTAGCCGCCCGCCAGTTTCACTTTCATGCCTTTGGCTTCGAGCAGGGATTTAATTAAATCACGTTTATCGCCCTGGATTTCGATAATGCCGTCTTTCACGGCACCACCGCAGCCACATTTCTTTTTCAGATCGGCGGCCAGCTTAACCAGTTCCGCGTCGTCAAGATCAATGCCGGAGATAAGGCATACGCCCTTACCTTTGCGTCCACTGGTTTGACGCTGGATACGAACAATACCGTCCCCCTTCGGGCGCTCGGCTTTCGCTTTTGGTTCGTCTATACGCCCACTTTCTGTTGAATAGACCAGACGACTGTTTGAATCAGTCATTATGCCCCCTTTTTCAGTGATGCGTTGATCGCCTTGAGCGTCTCTGACGGGTTAGCAGACTGCGTCACAGGACGCCCAATGACCATATAGTCTACCCCTGCCGCCAGCGCCTGTTCAGGCGTCATAATGCGACGCTGATCGCCTGCCTCGCTGCCGGCCGGGCGGATACCTGGGGTAACAAGTTTGAAAGCCTGGCCCAGTTCTGATTTGAAACGCACGGCTTCCTGCGCGGAACAAACGACACCATCAAGCCCGCAATTTTGCGTCAGGCGCGCGAGACGCTCTGCATACTCAGCAGGTGACAACGTCACGCCGAGATCGCGTAAATCACTCTCATCCATACTGGTCAGCACGGTAACCGCAATCAGCAACGGTGCGTCGCTGCCGAACGGCAGGAGCGCTTCACGGGCCGCGGTCATCATTCTTGCCCCACCCGATGCATGCACATTGACCATCCACACCCCCAGTTCTGCAGCAGCAGCCACGGCGTGCGCGGTGGTATTCGGGATATCGTGGAATTTAAGGTCGAGGAAAACGTCAAAACCGCGCTGTTGCAGGTCGCGTACGATTTGCGGTCCAAACAGCGTGAACATCTCTTTGCCAACTTTCAGACGGCAGTCGCGAGGGTCTATACCGTCGACAAAGGCCAGTGCCGCGTCACGTTTATTGTAATCAAGCGCAACAACAACAGGAGAATCAGTATTTACGCGGGAAGCGGAGGAAGTAACAGACGTCATGACCAGCCCTTTTCGTCTATGGGCGCGCAGCGGCGCGGAACAGATAAACGGCGAGCATTCTACCTGCCAGCACTGCAAATTGACAGGATCGATTTACTCTCCTGCCTGGCCGGCAAACCGCACGGACTCAACGGCTTCTGAAAACCCATCAGTATGTTGTAACTAAAATAGAGCGTTTTTAAAAATTACTGCCCATCAAGGCCACGGATTGCTTGATGGTGGACCATGCCCGGCATGAAGGACAGTGCCAGTACAGTGTATACGCCGTAAACCCACACTTCTGGCAACGATAGCGCGGTTTGCTTCGTACCTGCTCGCCTACCATGTCGCGCAGTACCATCAGGCTCTCTTTGGCGCGCCCTTCCTCTGCATCGTTGAGGTGGTAGTCCATCAGCTTATGGAATACCCGCATGGTCGGATGACGCTGCAGCTGACGCGTAATATAGACCTGCGCGGTATCACTGCCCTCATACTGCTCAACCACGTCCGAGAGCATCAGTTCGGCAGTCGCGCCGGTGTTCTCTTCCACGCAACGACGCAGGAACGCCACCCATTCATCCTGCTTATCCAGTTGTTGGTAGCAGGTTTGCAGCATGTCGAGTGTTTCACTGACCAGCTCTTTATCCTGGTCAATAACTCGCAACAGGCTCTCTACAGCTTTGGCATAGTCGCCATTTGCCATAAATACCCGCCCCATCATGATGGAGATACGTGCGCTGTTACGGTCAGCGGCGGCACCCTTTTTAAGCAACGCCATGGCTTTGTCCATGTCGTCGTTGCCCATTTGCTGAAGGGCCAGTTCACAGTAGAAGTGGGCTATCTCAACTCGCTGCTTATCTTTGCCCAGCTTCACCAGACGCTCGGCCGTATCAATGGCTTTCTGCCAGTCACTGGTGGCCTGATAAATCTGCAGCAGCTGCTGCAAGGCACTGACGCGGAAATCCGTTTCATCCACCAGCTGCGAGAACATGTCTTCTGCACGGTCGTACAGCCCCGCCGCCATGTAATCACGGCCCAGCTGTTGTACCGCCAGCAGGCGTTGATCGTAGGTCAACGAGGCGCTTTCCATAAGGGTCTGGTGAATACGAATGGCGCGGTCAACCTCGCCGCGCGAGCGGAACAGGTTTCCCAGGGTGAGATGCGCTTCAACGGTGCCCGTATCCTCTTTGAGCATATCGAGGAACAGGTCTACTGCTTTGTCCTGTTGATTGCTCAGGAGGAAGTTCACCCCAGCAACGTAGTCGCGGGAGAGTCGGTTAGCCTCATCCTGTTTTGTTTGTTGCGCACTTCTGCGGCCCATATACCAGCCATAGGCTGCGGCTACAGGCAAAAGCAGAAACAACAACTCCAGCATAGTCGATTATTCCTTGACGACCGGCACACCAGAGCTTTCCGGAATGTCGGACGCAGGCGCAATTTGATGTTCGAGTCGTTTAATTTTACGTTCAGCGCGCGCAAGTGAAACACGAACTTTCAACCAGAAAAGACCGCATACCAGCCAGCCAATCGCAAAGCCCGCGGCGAATAAAACCGCCAGAAGGCTCGATACACGATACTCGCCCTGCGCCAGCAGATAGTTAAACGTCACCTGTTGATCGTTTTGTGCACCCAATGTGACTGAAATGACAAAAATCGCCAATACCAGTAAGAAAATGAGTAAATATTTCACATTACTTCCCGTTATGTGGTTCAAGCGAATAAAGTGTGTTCAACTCGCCGCAATCAGCCTTATAAACTACCATTTTAGTGACGGGCGCGAAACGGAAAAAGTGACGCGCCAGTCATGGATTTATGGGCAAAACACGGAATATCAACCGTCAGGCGTCGCTTTGGTCCCTTTCGGCGATCTCTTCTTCCTCGACAGGCGGTGGCGTTAACGGACCGCAGATGCGTTCAGCAAGCCATGTTGCCAGCGTCACAAGCAGCCATGAGATCAGCGTAGCCACCACCAATCCCGCGGCCAGTGCATCCCCAGCAGCAAACGACTGCCCATCACCCCTGTGGCCCAGACCAGTAAAATCGCGATCGTGACAGTACGTCGCCGTGGCCAAAGCAGCCCTACTCCAGTAACGCCCAGCTGGCGGCAAACATGGTATGGCCGGAAGGAAAAGCAAACCCGGTCTCTTTTTGCCAGTGTTTACGTAAGAACTTCGGGATATCCTGCTGTTCCGCAAGCTGTTCTTTGACCAGCGCACCACGATCTTTACGTTTTAAATTGTAGAACTCATCCACCGGAACATGGTGCGCTTTTTCCAGCCAGACGACAAAAGGACGCGGCTCCTGGACATGATCTTTAACCCAGGACTTCACGCCCTGTCCGATGAGGATCGCCCCACCGAGTATCGCAAAGAGCATCAGCGCCGCACGCAGACGAAAGCGCAAACACCACAGAAACCAGGCGCAAAGGATCACATGCGTGATAATTCCCCACGGCTGAGTGACCGTCTCCGTTATCCAGTATAATGTTTTCAGCCATGTGGCGTTCTGCCCCGGCTGCCACATCCAGCCTGAGACCCATACGGCCAGCGGCATAATAAGTAGAATGGCCGCACCTGCTGCCGTACGTCTGGCGATTGAAAGCATGTCTTCTCCTTTTTCGCTAAGCACCACAATCATAACTGAAATTCATCTGTTGGGTGGATATGTCGGATCGTGCGTTTAACGTCCATATAGCATGGCGCCCATTAGGCGAACGTGCTGAGCTTGTGGCAAAATGAACAGATACAGAAAGCCAAACAGGCGAAAGGCACGAAACGTGTCAGCCTACTCTGGAGAATCACATGCAGCTTAAACGTGTGGCAGAAGCCAAACTGCCAACCCCATGGGGCGATTTCCTGATGGTGGGATTTGAAGAACTGGCAACCGGACAGGATCATGTCGCGCTGGTGTTCGGTGACATTTCAGGACAGACGCCGGTACTCTCTCGCGTACATTCGGAGTGTCTGACTGGCGATGCCTTGTTCAGCCTGCGCTGTGATTGCGGTTTCCAGCTTGAAGCAGCCCTTTCTCACATCGCTGAAGAAGGTCGTGGGGTGCTGCTTTATCACCGTCAGGAAGGTCGTAATATTGGCCTGCTGAATAAAATCCGCGCCTACGCGCTGCAGGATCAGGGATACGATACGGTTGAAGCGAACCACCAGCTCGGGTTTGCCGCCGATGAGCGCGACTTTACCCTGTGCGCCGATATGTTCAAGCTTCTTGGGGTAGATGAGGTCCGTCTGCTGACCAATAACCCGAAAAAGGTGGAAATCCTGACCGAAGCGGGGATCAATATCGTCGAACGTGTTCCGCTGATTGTCGGCCGTAACCCGAAAAACGCCCACTATCTTGATACCAAAGCCGCCAAAATGGGTCACCTCCTGAGCGAGTGATCGCGAGATGCCCGGCATCGCCATCGCGAGCCGGGCTGAGTGCGTCAATCCAGCATTTTACGAATTACGTAATGTAATATGCCGTCGTTCTGGTAGTAAGTCAGCTCGGTTGCCGTATCAATGCGACACCGGCATTCAAGCACTTCTGTTTTACCGTCTGCTCGCGTTAACGTCACCGGAACCGTTTTACCCGGCTGCAGGTTTTGCAGACCACTAATATCAATCTGCTCTTCCCCGGTCAGCCCCAGCGTTTTACGGGTGACGCCCTGCGGGAACTCTAGCGGCAGGATCCCCATCCCGATAAGATTCGAACGGTGAATACGCTCGAAAGATTCGGCAATGACCACGCGAACCCCAAGCAGGCGCGGACCTTTCGCTGCCCAGTCTCGACTGGAGCCGGAGCCGTACTCTTTGCCGGCAATCACCGCCAGCGGCGTGCCTTCCTGCTGGTATTTAACTGCGGCATCATAAATCGAAACCACTTCCGTGCCAGGTAAATGACGCGTCATGCCCCCTTCCACGCCCGGAACCATTTCGTTGCGGATGCGGATGTTGGCAAACGTCCCGCGCATCATCACTTCGTGGTTACCACGACGCGATCCGTAGGAGTTGAAGTCCCGGCGTTCCACCCCCCGGCTTTGCAGATAGCGGCCTGCCGGACTGTCGGCTTTGATACTGCCCGCCGGCGAGATGTGGTCCGTGGTAACGGAATCGCCCAGCATCGCCAGAATACGCGCCCCGTGGATATCTTTAAGCGGAGCAGGTTCAGCCAGCATGTCATCAAAGAACGGTGACAGACGAATATAGGTCGAATCATCCTGCCAGCCATAGGTATCCGAGCCCACGACGTTAATTGTTTTCCATTCCGGTGTGCCTTCAAACACTTCCGCATACTCTTTGCGGAACATTTCGGTTGAGACCTTTTCAACGGCTCGCGCGATGTCGCGTGAAGACGGCCAGATATCTTTCAGGTAAACAGGCTCGTTCTTGCGATCGTGACCAATCGGGTCTGTCGTGAGATTGATATTCATGTTTCCCGCCAGCGCGTAAGCCACAACCAGCGGCGGCGAGGCCAGCCAGTTGGTTTTCACCAGCGGATGAATGCGCCCTTCAAAGTTGCGGTTACCGGAAAGAACCGCACCCACGGTAAGATCGCCCTGCTTGATCGCCGTTTCAATCGGCTCAGGCAGCGGACCGGAGTTACCGATACAGGTAGTACATCCGTAACCCACGAGGTTAAAGCCCAGCTCGTCAAGGTACGGGGTGAGTTTTGCCTGCGCCAGGTAATCTGAAACCACTTTAGAGCCCGGGGCCAGCGAAGCCTTAACCCACGGCTGCGGTTTCAGGCCAAGCTCAACGGCTTTTTTGGCCAACAGTCCCGCGGCCATCAAAACGCTTGGGTTCGAGGTGTTGGTGCAGGAGGTGATAGCGGCAATAACCACCGCGCCATCCGGAAGTTGATACTGATGTCCGTTCAGGACATAGTCTATTGGACGGTGATCTTTTTTCGCGACATTAACTTCCAGTTCATTGCTGGCGGCAAAAGCTTTTGGAACGTCCGGTAACGCGACCCGATCCTGCGGGCGTTTTGGCCCGGCAAGGCTCGCCTCGACGCTTCCCATATCCAGCTCAAGCGTGCTGGTAAATACCGGCTCATCACCCGTGTTTCGCCACATCCCCTGCGCTTTAGTGTAGGCCTCGACCAGCGCGACCTGCTCTTCACTGCGACCACTCAGGCGCATATATTCCAGCGTGACGTCATCGATGGGGAAGAAGCCACAGGTCGCGCCATATTCCGGCGCCATATTGGCGATCGTGGCGCGATCGGCCAGCGGCAGCGAATCCAGTCCGTCACCGTAGAATTCAACAAATTTACCCACCACCCCATGCTTACGCAGCATCTGGGTGACGGTTAACACCAGGTCGGTCGCGGTAATGCCTTCCGACAGCTTACCGGTGAGCTTGAAGCCCACCACATCAGGAATGAGCATCGACACCGGCTGACCAAGCATAGCCGCTTCCGCTTCAATACCCCGACGCCCCACCCCAGCACACCGAGGCCGTTAATCATGGTGGTATGTGAATCCGTCCCGACCAGCGTATCCGGATAAGCCACCCACTCTTTATCCTGCAATTCACTCCAGACGGCTTTGCCCAGATATTCGAGGTTAACCTGATGGCAAATACCGGTTCCAGGCGGAACCACGCTAAAGCGGCTGAACGCCTGTTGCCCCCATTTCAGGAAGACATAGCGCTCGTGGTTACGTTCCATCTCCAGACGTACGTTTTCACCAAAAGCGTCATCATTACCAAAGTGGTCAACGGTCACGGAGTGGTCAATCACGAGGTCAACGGGAGAAAGCGGATTCACTTTTGCCGTATCGCCCCCGAGGCGCTTAACGGCTTCGCGCATGGCGGCTAAATCAACCACGGCAGGAACACCGGTAAAGTCCTGCATCAGGACCCTCGCCGGGCGATAGGCTATTTCTCTGTCGGCATGGGCACTCTTCAGCCACCCCGCCAGCGCCTGGATATCCTCGAGGGTGACGGAATCGCCATCCTGCCAGCGTAAGAGGTTTTCCAGCAAAACTTTCAAGGACTTGGGTAAACGCGAAATGTCCCCAAGCGTTCTGGCAGCCAGTGGCAGGCTATAGTAATGCCAGGTTTTGTTTTCTGCCTGTAATGTGTCCTTACTGGCTTCGCGTAGGGTTAACGACATAAGCTCCTCCTTAATTACAGAGATGTCCTGACAATCATCAGGGCTGTAATTAAAGATAACACAAAGATGTCGTAACGTTTGATAACAACCCGAATTGATAAATTTAGGAATGGTCCAGTGAAGTGCGAAAACAAAAAACCCCGCCGCAGCGAGGTTTTGGATTTACAGGAAGGCCAGCCAGATGAGCTGAGACCAGAACAGGATCGACACAGAAAAAACGCCGAGCCATGACCAGTATTTGTGAGACATCATGTTATTCATCATAGGGTACACCAGGCATTATTTTTAAAAAGGCTCCGAGGTTTGCCCTCAGTTCTATATTGCTGATGTGTATTTATTAAAGAGTACAAAGGTGCAGAGTCTTTATTCAGACTATTTGCATCATTACGCAATTAACTAAATTATTGTTTTTTGGGTTCGTCTTCTGCGAACACATCAATAAAGGCTTGCTGCTGTGGCGTCAGTTTCCAGGACGCGGGGACAACGGTCGCAGGTGCTTTGCGTCCTTTGTGACCACTGTCACGATGCTGACACATCTGTTTTACCGTTTCTGTACGTACCGTCACTGCCATATTCAACCCCAATATTTCCAGGCAAGGAGAGCAACCACTACCCAAAACAGGGCGGAGACGAGAAAGACCGCCAGCCAGGCTTTACGCTTGAGCGCAGGATCCCTTTGCGGTTCTTCACTTCCTGAAGGCATTGCTAACCTCATACAATCGATATCGCTTATCATTTAGGACCAAACAATTGGTACAATTAATCATCTGTTGAGATAAATCCTAAAGAAACTTTAGCCGAAAAGCCAGTGAATTTACGCATCAATTGGTGGGAAATATTCAATCTTTTGACCAGAAATAAATAATTGAAAAGAAATATTTGCGTAGCCGTAAATTACTTTCTACTTTTGTCGCCAATTCACGACATTAAAACCATGCAGATTAAATGGGTAATGACATTATATGGCAGGGAAAATGTAGATGATGATAATTATGATTTAGCTTTGAGGAGTTAATTCGGTATCTTTCCGTGAGGGAAAGATACCGGGAGTGATTATTTTGCCGGAAGTTTGATGTCTTTAAACATCTCTTCAATATCTTCATTTGAGCGTAATGCAACCGCCGTATCGACCACGTCACGCGTTAAATGCGGGGCAAAGCGTTGAATAAAATCATACATATAGCTGCGCAGGAAGGTGCTGCGACGGAAACCAATTTTGGTCGTACTGTGGCTGAAAATATCGTGCGCATCAAGACGAACCAAATCCGGGTCTGAAACCGGGTCGACGGCCATGCTGGCAATCACCCCAACGCCCAGGCCAAGCCGCACATAGGTTTTAATGACATCAGCATCCGTGGCGGTAAAGACAATGCGCGGCGTTAATCCCGCCCGGTTAAAGGCCGTATCAAGCTCAGAGCGTCCGGTGAAGCCGAAGGTGTATGTCACTAAAGGATATTGCGCCAGCTCTTCAATAGTCACCGACCCTTTCCCCGCCAGCGGATGATCCGGGGTCACTACAATAGAACGGTTCCAGTGGTAGCACGGTAGCATAACCAGATCGTCATACAGGTGAAGCGCTTCTGTCGCGATGGCAAAGTCCGCGTTGCCCTTTGAAACCGCTTCAGCGATTTGCGTGGGCGAGCCCTGATGCATATGCAAAGAGACGCGCGGATAACGTTCTATAAAGCCCTTAATAACGCCTGGCAGCGCATAACGCGCCTGAGTATGCGTTGTGGCAATATAAAGCGAGCCTTTATCCGGCCAGGTATGTTCACCCGCCACGGATTTAATAGCGTCAACTTTGGAGAGGACTTCCCGGGCAATACGAATGATTTCCTGCCCGGCGGGTGTCACCTGCGTGAGGTGCTTACCGCTGCGAGCGAAAATCTGGATACCCAATTCGTCCTCCAACATACGAACCTGTTTGCTGATGCCCGGTTGCGAGGTATATAACCCCTCAGCGGTAGAAGAGACGTTAAGGTTGTGATTCACCACCTCAACGATATAACGAAGCTGCTGTAATTTCATGCCAGACCATCCGATTTAGCGCACGCGGTCAATCGCTTAAGACGATTTGATAATAAGAAAAGGGTTAACTATAACCACTATATCATTTATAGCCTGACTGTATAGTACGGAACAAAAAATAATAACAAGGTAATAAAAAAGGGCCGGAAGTCCGGCCCTTTTACAGGTAAGTTACGGTAAGGGAAGATTATTTCTTGCCTTCAACCCATTTTCCGTCGACAAAGAAGGCGGACCAGCCGGTCGCTTTCCCCTCTTTCTCAGCCGCAACGTACTGCTGTTTTGTTTTACGGCTAAAACGTACCACCGTTTTATTCCCTTCAGGATCCTGCTGTGGCGCATCGGCCAGATAACGCAGTTTCTCAGGCAGACGGTCGCGGAAGCGATGCAGCTCTTCCACCAGCGGCGCGCGGGTTTCACGCGATTTCGGGAAGGTGTTGGCCGCGAGGAAGACCCCGGCAGCACCGTCACGCAGCACGAAATAGGCGTCAGACTTCTCACACGGCAATTCTGGCAGCGGAACCGGATCTTCCTTCGGCGGCGCGACTTCACCGTTACGCAGAATCTTACGGGTGTTCTTACATTCGTCGTTGGTGCACGCCATGTATTTCCCGAAACGCCCCATTTTCAGGTGCATTTCCGAGCCACACTTCTCGCACTCAACGATAGGGCCGTCATAGCCTTTGATGCGGAACTCACCCTCTTCGATCTCATAACCATCACACGTTGGGTTATTCCCGCAGACGTGCAATTTACGTTTCGGATCGATTAGGTAGCTGTCCATCGCCGTGCCACATTTCTTACAACGACGTTTGGCACGCAGGGCATTGGTTTCTGCATCGTCACCTTCCAGCACGTTAAGAACTTCGTTCTCAGGTACCAGGTTGATGGTGGTTTTGCAGCGCTCTTTCGGCGATAACGCATAGCCGGAGCAACCGAGGAAGACGCCTGTTGTCGCAGTACGGATCCCCATCTTACGGCCACAGGTTGGGCAATCGATGCTGGTCAGTACCATCTGGTTAGGCAGCATGCCGCCCTCTTCAGGATCTTTCTCCGCTTTTTCAAGCTGGTTGGTAAAGTCGCTGAAGAAGCTGTCGAGCACTTTCTTCCATTCCGCCTGATGGCTGGCAACCTGGTCAAGGCTGTCTTCCATCTGTGCGGTAAAGTCGTAGTTCATCAACTCGCGGAAGTTAGCTTCCAGACGGTCGGTTACGATCTCACCCATTTTTTCAGCGTAGAAACGGCGGTTTTCAACACGCACATAGCCACGATCCTGAATGGTCGAAATGATTGACGCATAGGTTGACGGACGACCAATACCGCGTTTTTCCAGCTCTTTTACCAGCGATGCTTCGCTAAAGCGCGCAGGCGGCTTGGTAAAGTGCTGAGCTGGCACGAGGTCAACCAGAGAGAGTTCATCCCCTTTGTTCACCGCCGGCAGCGTTCGGTCTTCGTCGCCTTTACGCAGTGCAGGCATGACTTTCGTCCAGCCGTCGAAACGCAGGATACGGCCACGCGCTTTCAGACGGAAATCACCCGCACCAACGGTAAGCGTAGTGGAATCATACTGCGCGGGTGTCATTTGACACGCGACGAACTGGCGCCAGATAAGCTGGTACAGCTTCTGGGCGTCGGCTTCCATATCCTTCAGCGATTCCGCTAACACAGAGACGTCAGAAGGACGAATGGCTTCGTGCGCTTCCTGTGAGTTCTCTTTGCTGGCGTACTGGTTAGCGCTTTCCGGCAGGTATTTCTTACCGAAATTGTCACCGATATAGCCGCGCACCATGTTAACCGCATCCTGACTCAGGTTAGTCGAGTCGGTACGCATGTAGGTGATGTAACCCGCTTCATACAAGCGCTGGGCCATCATCATGGTTTTCTTCACGCCATAACCCAGACGCGTGCTTGCGGCCTGTTGCAGCGTAGAGGTAATAAACGGTGCGCCAGGCTTACTGCTGGTCGGTTTGTCTTCACGCTCCAGAACCTGATAGCGTGCTTTTTCCAGCAACGCCACCGCGGCCATGGTCTGGTCACGGTTTTCAGGACGGAAAGGCTTGTCGTTCTGATGGCTCACCTGCAGCGGCAGAGCATCCCCGCCCGGCGTGGTGACATTCGCGTCGACTTCCCAGAACTCTTCTGGCACAAACGCTTTAATTTCGCGTTCACGTTCAACGACAAGACGCACGGCAACGGATTGCACACGGCCTGCGGACAGACCACGGGCAATCTTTTTCCACAGCAGTGGAGACACCATGTAGCCCACAACACGGTCCATAAAGCGACGTGCCTGCTGTGCGTTTACACGGTCAATGTTCAGTTCGCCCGGCTTTTCAAACGCCTGGCGAATCGCATTCTTCGTAATTTCGTTAAACACTACACGGCTGTAGCGTTTGTCATCACCACCGATCACTTCCCGCAGGTGCCACGCAATGGCTTCCCCTTCGCGGTCAAGGTCGGTTGCGAGATAGATGTGGTCTGCTTTTTCAGCAAGCTGTTTCAGCTCATTAACAACTTTTTCTTTCCCGGGCAGCACTTCGTATTGTGCATCCCAGTTATGCCATGGGTTAACACCCATGCGGTTGACAAGCGCGCTACGTTCATCCTTTTTAGGCTTTTTAGCCCTTTGGTGGAGGTAGAGTCTGCGCTCTTTTTGCTGGCTGAGCCACTGGTCGGCAAATCGCGGATATGACCCACGCTGGACTTAACCACGTAGTCATTACCCAGATACTTATTGATCGTTTTGGCTTTTGCCGGGGACTCAACGATGACGAGAGCTTTACCCATATTCACCTTTACCTAATTTAATTCTTCCAGGAATACGCCGCACGTTGATTTCCCTTCCACTGACGACGCGTCATTGACATTGCGACTGCGTCAGGGGATATCAACCCCTTTGTCTTACCGAACGTCAGAGAAATGACGCCCAGGTGATTGAGTATTCGGGTATTTTTCTCACGCCTCGTATGATTCGTGACGAATTACCGGTCGAATGTCAAGCAATTCTGTTGCCAGAATGACGAAAGCGCACACTCTACCTGATAAATCCGTTACGCAACTTTATTAGCATGCAAAAGCAAATCACGCCAGCCAGGCTCCTGCACCTTATCCCCTCAGATTACAGGGAAAATTTGCCCCAAAGCGCCCTCGGCGTAGACTATTGTCACTGTTTAAGGAGTGGATTATGCACAATACGACCACCAACAATTGACCGAGTCTCTCTGCTTATCGAAGCAAACAAGCTTATCCGTGATCATGAAGACACTCTGGCGGGCATTGAAGCCACCGGCGTAGAACAGCGTAATGGCGTGCTGGTTTTCAGCGGCGAATACTTCCTTGACGAACAGGGGCTACCTACCCCGAAAAGCACCGCCGTGTTTAACATGTTTAAATACCTGGCGCATACGCTTTCAGAGAAATATCACCTGGTTGATTAATGCAAAACGCGAGGCCTGAGCCTCGCGTTTTTGTTTACAGCAACGGTTTTTGTCCGCGCTGTAGCCAGCGGAGCAACAGCCGATCGGCACTTTCTGCCGCACTGTTGGTAAAGCGATCGAGCAGACGCTTGCGCTGCGTAAAGCGCACGCCCACCAGCTCACGGCCATCCATCAGGTTCAGCAGCAGGTCATCGCTGGTGCCCACTTCATCTACCAGTCCTTTCTCCTGGGCCTGGATCCCGTACCAGTGCTCCCCCGTCGCGACCTGCTCAATATCGAGCGATGGGCGCATGCGGTGCACAAAGTCTTTAAAGAGGTGGTGCGTTTCATTGAGATCTTCACGGAATTTCTGACGCCCCTCTTCCGTGTTTTCCCCAGCAGCGTCAGAGTGCGTTTGTACTGCCCGGCCGTGTGCAGTTCAATGTCGATCTCTTTGTTTTTGAGGAAGCGGTTAAAGTTAGGGATTTGCGCAACCACACCGATTGAACCAATAATAGAAAACGGTGCCGCCACAATTTTATCCGCGACGCAGGCCATCATGTAGCCACCGCTCGCCGCGACTTTATCCACCGCAACGGTCAGCGGGATCTGTTTTTCACGCAGGCGCTGCAGCTGTGACGCAGCCAGTCCGTAACCGTGTACCACACCGCCCGGGCTTTCAAGACGCACCACCACCTGATCCTGCGGTTTTGCCACGGCAAGAACGGCAGTGACCTCTTCGCGCAAAGAAGAAACTTCATGCGCATCCATGCTGCCTTTAAAGTCGAGCACATAGACGCGTGGCTTTGCCTCATCCTGCGGTGCATTGAGCTTTGCTTTCGCTTTTGCCGCTTTGGCTTCCTGTTTATGCTTTTTCTTCTGCGCTTTAAGCCACTGCTTCTGTTGATGGCTATCGAGCAGCGACAGAGACATATCTTCCTGCATCTCTTTATACTGCTCACTCAGGCGGGTAATGCGTAACTCCCCACGCTGACGCTTACGCTGCGTCAGGTTTACAATCAGAACGGCAATCACCGCAATGGCAATCACCACCGTTGCGATTTTGGCCAAAAACAACCCATACTGAGAAAGTAATTCCACGCGTTCCACCTTGTTTACCACGATTCTTTCACGGCAGTGTACAACAGCCCTGCCCATGCGTCTCGCTCGTGACATTACCTCTGCGAGCCTGCTTCAGGAATCCCCTCATGGGGGTTTAAATATTTGCAAATTGTTAATTTTACAGTAATGCCTCCTGTAGACTGATTGAATTCTCATGCTAATTCGGGCATAAAGCCGAAAAGTCATAAAGAAGGCGTCATTGCGTCACTGCGCGCCAGAGGAGTCCCCGTGCATTATCAACCGCAAAAAAATCTGCTGCAAAATCGCATCATTCTGGTCACCGGTGCCAGCGACGGAATTGGTCGCGAGGCGGCCCTGACCTACGCTGACTATGGCGCGAGCGTTATTCTTATTGGTCGTAATGAAGAGAAACTGAAAAGCGTCGCGCAAGAAATAGAGGCGGCAGGCGGCATTCCGGCCCCGTGGTATACCCTCGATTTACTCACCTGCACGCCAGCGGTGTGCCAGGAGCTTGCTCACCGTATTAGCGCCCACTATCCGCGGCTGGACGGTGTCCTGCACAATGCGGGTTTGCTGGGAGAAGTCCGTCCTATGGATGAACAGGATCCCGATATCTGGCAGCAGGTGATGCAGGTCAACGTCAACGGCACGTTTTTCCTGACGCAGGCATTGCTTCCTTTATTACTTAAATCCGAGTCCGGCTCGCTGGTCTTTACCTCCTCAAGCGTAGGCCGCGAAGGTCGAGCCAACTGGGGGGCATATGCCGTCTCGAAATTCGCGACTGAAGGGATGATGCAGGTGCTGGCGGAAGAGTATCAAAGCCGCCATCTGCGCGTAAATTGCATTAACCCGGGAGGAACGCGCACCAAAATGCGCGCCAGCGCCTTCCCGTCGGAAGACCCGCAGAAACTGAAAACACCCGCAGACATTATGCCGCTTTATCTCTGGCTGATGGGCGACGACAGCCGTCGTAAAACGGGGATGACCTTCGATGCCCAGTCGGGCCGTAAACCAGGATTTCGCAATGAGTGAAGAACGCCATCAACAACGCCAGCAGCGTCTGAAGGAACAGGTCGATGCGCCGCGTTGCGGCCGCACAGGACGAGCGCGGGATAATTATCGTCTTTACCGGTAACGGCAAAGGTAAAACTACCGCGGCATTTGGCACCGCCACGCGTGCTGTCGGTCACGGGCAGAAAGTGGGCGTCATTCAGTTCATCAAAGGCGAATGGCCGAACGGCGAACGTAATCTGCTTGAACCGCATGGCGTTGAATTTCAGGTGATGGCGACAGGTTTTACATGGGATACGCAGAACCGGGAAACCGATACTGCAGCTTGTCTTGCAGTCTGGGAGCACGCCAAAAGAATGCTGGCAGACCCCGCCCTGAATATGGTTCTGCTGGATGAGATAACCTATATGGTGGCCTACGACTATCTCCCGCTGGATGCGGTACTGGAGGCGTTACAACAACGCCCGGCGCACCAGACGGTTATCGTCACGGGGCGTGGCTGTCATCGGGAAATACTGGAGCTTGCTGATACCGTCAGCGAACTGCGTCCGGTCAAACACGCGTTTGACGCGGGAATCAAAGCACAAATCGGTATTGATTACTAAGAAAAAAGCCCGGTGATCTTCACCGGGCTTTTATGTTAACCGTTGTTGTTACGGCTGCCAGAGCGGCGGTTGCTGCTCACCTGGCTATGGCGTTTCACCGCACGACGGATCTGATTCGCCTTCATACGACGACGATCTTTTTCCACCGCCACTTTAGAGGTGGTTTCTGGCGTCAGGCCAACCAGTTCACGCAGGTAGTTAGTCTGTGTCAGATCCAGCTCGGTATAACCACCCCGTGGCAGACCTTTTGGCAGCAGGATGTCGCCATAACGGACACGGATCAGACGGCTCACCTGCACACCTACCGCTTCCCAAAGACGACGCACTTCGCGGTTACGGCCTTCAGTCAGGGTAACGTTGTACCACTGGTTAATGCCTTCGCCACCGGTGAATTTGATGGTTTTAAATGCCGCAGGACCGTCTTCCAGCTGAACGCCGCGTGACAGATCGCGCAGTTTATTCTCATCAACCTGGCCGAAGACACGCACGGCGTATTCGCGTTCCACTTCACGGCTAGGGTGCATCAGACGGTTGCCAGTTCACCATCAGTGGTAAACAGCAGCAGGCCGCAGGTATTCACGTCCAGACGCCCCACGGCAATCCAGCGAGCGCCGCGCAGTTTAGGCAGACGGTCAAACACCGTCGGGCGACCTTCAGGGTCGTTGCGCGTGCACAGCTCGCCTTCTGGCTTGTAATACGCCAGCACGCGGCAAATCTGCTCAGCGGACTCTTTCACGGAAATAAGATGACCGTCGATGCGGATCTTCAATCCCGGTACGATTTCTACGCGGTCACCCAGCGTGGCGATTTTACCGTCCACACTCACGCGACCCGCTTCAATAATGGCTTCGATTTCACGGCGTGAACCGTGGCCGGCACGCGCCAGCACTTTCTGTAACTTCTCGCTCATTGAGCTTCCTCAGGTGTCGCCTTCACAGGCGTCTGGTATACTTTCTAAAACAACGAGTTAGCCAAAAAATCAACTTAACTCACTGATCTGTAACTCTTTCATGGTACACAGCATGGCAAACAACGTGTCACACAAGCTGTCACACACAATGATTCGTGGGCGCACATACTACACTAACTTTAGACTAAATGATTCAACAAGTTTTGTGCGCTTAAGTCTAGGAACTGATAGCCGAAAGCAAGCAGAAGTGATTATGAATCAGATCCGCCCTTTCATTCCCCTTGTGCAGAATGGAACGATGAGCGTCGAAGAGTTCAAACGCAAAATGCAAGACTACCGAGCCGCCACTAAGCAGGACTTTGACAACTATCTTCTACATGCACTCGAAAGGGATATTGCCGAAGTGGAGCGTCAGCCGGAGTTAGGACAGTGGCACAGAAACATAAATCCTGATTCTCCATTATCTGCTTCTGATACGGTTGAAGCCGCACAAGGCTATTCGGAAGCTCACTTCCAACGCATGGTTAATGGTAGCGATCAGACAGCAAACGAAGTTCAGTCAGTTCAAGGCAGGAAACACGCTGGAAGTGCTGGAGAGTAAGACAGGCAAGAAGAAGGAAATCATAGTCCCTGCGAAGGTGTGGGAGATCGTATAACGTCGCCGCCAGGCATTCCCGAAAGACGAATATGTTCACGTCATACAGCAATCGTGCATCAGGAAAAGCCCCTGTCAGCCGTTAACAGGTGAACCGTGAGGTCAAACAGGCTGCTGAGAATGTGGGGATCAAAGGAACCGTAGGGTGCCATTCTTTCAGAAAATTTTCTGCAACACAGGTATGGGAGAAATCCAACAGCAACCTTGCTTTAGCAATGAAAGCACTTAACCATTCAGATCCTAAAGTCACCATGAACTATTTGAAGATTAACGTTAAGAGCGTGGGCGCTGCCCTTGCAAACATTTGGGAGTGATTAACATGAAACGCTTGCTTGTGCTTACGCTGGCACTACTGCCAGCCCTCACCGCTCATGCAGAGCGCATTACATTAACTTTGACGGGCGAACAGGAGACAGGAAACGCTAAGGTGTGTATCTACGAAAACGCCAACTTTACGGAGACAGTTACGATCAGGCCGTCGCAGCAATGCCGCTACACAATGACCTTTGAAGAGGAATAACGATTGAAAAAGGAGGAAGAGCCGATCACCAGCTTTACTTGGTGTGGTGCTACGGTGTGCGTTCAAATGAAACAAAGAGGGCAAAATGCCCCCTATTTGTACAACCATCTTCCAGCTTTTGCAGACTGGATAAACATATCAATGGTGAAATCTGGAACATCCACAGGTTCAGGCTTTTTGAACGGGTTCCATGAAAACTTAACTTCTGGATAGTAGGTTTCAAGATGGAAATCCGACATATTAACGTTGAACTCTTTCGAATAGTCTTCTACCAACTCTTCAACATCATCCTGATCAAGCTGCACATCAAAATGAATACTCGATTCCGGCGTGTAGGTGTCGTATTTCTTTTTTCTGAACAGGTAAGTACCACCACGGATAGTGAACATCTCGATCACTCGTTTCTCGATATCGTCTACCATAACTTATCGTCACCCCGTGCAATGGTGTTGTATTCAGTGATCGAGTTGTAGATGATCTGCGACACATCAGCCACAAGAATCACCTCACCTATGAGAGGGATAGTTCGCCCTACCCACGTTCCGATCTTCCTAACCATCCTACGCTTAACAGTCCACGGGGTATAACCGCCAATCCACGTTGGCATCTTTAACCCAAACGGGAACATTCTGTTTCCAAATACCCGCCGTACTCCTTTCGACAATCTGGACGTTCCAGGAATCGCCGTACCAGGTTTAGTCCGTGTAGTCTGGTCATTCATACCAGCATAGAGAGCATAGACAGCGGCAATATCTTTGATGCCGAATTGATCAGCAGTATTGAAGACAAACACCATGAAAAAGAGTTCGGAAGCGGTGAGGTTTGAACGCCCCGCATAGAAATATGTTCCGTTAAGTTCCTCGACTGTATCCACGTCTCAATCCTTATGACTCTGCATTTATAGCAATCATAACGGCGGATTTACATACAGTCACCCCTAAAACATGGCGTTATCAGCCCGCATTGTGCAACTTAGAACGAGCTTCGACCATACGACAGCTAACATTACTCATGCAAACACTAAC
Source organism: Allium fistulosum (assembly GCA_030737815.1). Classification (NCBI taxonomy): domain Eukaryota; kingdom Viridiplantae; phylum Streptophyta; class Magnoliopsida; order Asparagales; family Amaryllidaceae; genus Allium; species Allium fistulosum. The sequence continues at coordinate 79,644,269 of JASFAW010000010.1, forward strand.
CCAGAAGAAAAAATGCAATAGACTACAGAAAAGCAATAAGAATCCACTTAATTTTTATGAAGTTATGTTTTAACATTGCAGACGCTTCAAAATAAAACAATCAATTGGGATGATTTCTATGCGCAAAGGTTTATTGGTGTTGGTAGCTACAACTCTGCTTCTCTCTGGGTGTGCTGTACAGAAACAACTGGTTCCTACTGGTGGTAGCAAAGCCGATGGGACTGTAAAATGAGCTATTCTTTCGGGATGTTCGAATCCCTAAAGTGAACGTTCAGCAAGGCGCTCAAG
>JASFAW010000010.1:79644756-79697842 GCA_030737815.1 Allium fistulosum
GCTCCTTTCAAGCGCACGCACGCAGGTGGACTGAACCAGCTCTTCGGCGATATCCCTGTTTCGCGACAGCACCAGCCCATAGCGCCAGAGGCGCGGCAGGTGTGCGGCTAACTGTTGACGAACCTCACTGGTAGCGATGTGTTTTCCCTCCACGAGAAAATCAGGATTCCGGATGCCCGTTGATGGCGGCCTGCAGGTCACGGTACTCCTCGCAGGACTGGCCACAAATACCGGCAATCACCTTCAGCTGTTCTTTCGCGAGGTCAGGACGTCCTTTTACCATCCACGCTTCACCGAGGTATTCCCGGGCTTTGGCATAATCCGGTGCGATAGCCAGCGCGCGCTGGTAGTAACCAATCCCTTCGTCCGTGCGGCCAAGCTTGCGCGTGGCGAACCCGCGATAGTTCCACGCTTCAGCCGTATTGCCATTTTTCAGCGAATCAAGCAGGTTCAGCGCCGCCTGGTACTCGCCTTTCTTCGCGAGATGGTACGCATAGTTGGTTTTGTCCTGGTCGCTGAGGCTGCTGCTTTTGTCCGGCACGCATTTCTGGGTGGCGCTGTCATACACCTGTCCGGAAGGACAATCGGGCGTTTTGCTCTCGGTACTATTATTGCCCATTGCCAGCGCCAGGGGGGGACAGCAGGGAAAAAATCAGCACCGGGATCAAACGAAACGAGGTCGTGTTCATATAAAGCTCCAGGGTAAGAAGGAAGTGACGTCAGTAAACGCCCGACTGACGATTTTTATTCATTCTCCCCGTGAATTTTTTGCTGTCGCAAAATCATGCTGAAGTCCGTAGCCCCATTGGAAATAAATCAGGTTATTTTACCCTTTACTTAACGCTATTATTTTCGCGTGATAGCAGAGTTTTAAGCCTGCATAAAAATATATTTTATTGTGCGGGTGATATAATATATATTATATCAAAAAACGTTACCCTAACTTAAACACATATTAAGCGCACTTAAACAATAACGTTTTAAAGTATATTAAAAATGTCCCCTACCAATTATCATACTGCGTAAATCACATTCAGAATCAACGTCACAGGTTAAAACTAAAATCATATAAAACAAAAGGTTGAACCGAGTAAATTATTAACCACACCAATACATTAATGCCCTCTTCATTGTTTTGGCACTTATTTACGAAGCTTAATTTGCACAACCTTCGTTTTCTGTCTATATCATTTTTATATTCTAAAAAATAATTCCCCTATTAATTACAGGGTTTTACACGATACAAAACACCCATAAAAACTGTTCTCTTTTATAAGTCATTAGATTCGCTCTGATGTTGCCACTCTGAATTCTGGCGGGCATCGTGCGCGCTAAAACAACGGTCAGTGCTGCGTAATAACAGCGACTGCGCCGGGGGCGCCCTTTACCTTCTGCAGAGATGGCTCGTCTTGCTCGCCGTTCATGACACATCTGCTGAGTAATGCCTAAATGAGCCAATTCTCTGTTATATCGAAACTTACTGGCGTGGAAACGACCACGGAAGGCACACAGGTTACCCTGAGCCATTCCTCTATCGTTGAGCTTAATGTCGAGCGAGCGAGCGTCTCCCACTTCGCGCGAAACGGTAACGATCTGCTGGTTACGCTGCACTCCGCGAGGTGATCACCCTTAAAAACTTCTACGTTACGGACGCGCAGGCGTGAGCCAGCTGGTACTAGCAGGACAGCAACGGCGCATTATGGTGGATTGAAGATCCGACCGGAGCCGCCACGTACGAATCTATCGCGTCCACGGACGTGCTGCTTGCGGCCTCCGGGAGCGACGCCGGGTGGTGCAGCCATCTGGCCATGGGCACTGGGCGGCATTGCCGCCGCGGGCGGCATCGCGGCGGCGGCAAGCACCGGCGGCGGTGATCAGTGGCGGCAGTAACAATTCGGCCAATGCGGATACGACAGCGCCGAACGCGCCTTCCGGCCTTAAGTTCTCTTCAGATGGCAAAACCGTCACCGGTACCCGCAGAACCCGGCAGTACCATCACGCTGAAAGACGCGAACGGCAACGTCATTGGCACAGGAAAAACGGGCAGCGACGGCAGCTTTACCGTCTCTCTCGGCACACCGTTGACCAACGGCGAGCAGGTGACCGCCACCGCCACGGATAACGCCGGGAATACCAGCCCGGGCACAACGCTCAACGCGCCGGACACCACCGCGCCCGATGCGCCAGCAATCACCAGCGTAACGGATGATATCGCCCCGCAGGACGGGAGCAGTCAGCAACGGCGGCAGCACCAACGATCAGCGCCCGCAGCTTACCGGCACCGGCGAAGCGGGCTCGACCGTGACGATTTATGACGGCGGGGTCGCCATTGGTACAGCGGTCGTCGCCAGCAACGGCACCTGGACCTTTACCCCGTCGGTTGATCTGAGCGAAAGCACTCACCAGATTACCGTGCGGGCAACCGACGCCGCCGGCAACACCGGGCCCAGCGTCGCCGGTGTTTACCCTTACAGTGGATCTTACTCCGCCGGACGCGCCGAGCGCGATTGTGCTGACCGACGATACGGGCCTGATCAAGGGAACCATCACGTCTGTCGCGCCTACCGATGCTTCACTGCCCATCCTCGCGGGAACCGGCGAGCCCGGCGGAACCATCACCATCTACGATAACGGCGTGGTGGTTGGCACAACGACGGTATTGCCCAACGGCACCTGGAGCGTCACGCCGAACGGCCCGCTCCCGGACGGGACACACTCCATAACCGTCACTGAAACCGATGCCGCCGGAAACCTGAGCGCTACCTCAGAGCCCGTCATCTTCACCGTGGACACCACGCCGCCGTCTGCCCCGGGTAATCTCGAGGTTTCGAATGATGGCGGCACCATCAGCGGCATCGCGGAAGCTGGCAGCACGGTGACCATCCGTGAAGGTAATGTCACCCTTGGCACTGTTATTGCCGACAGCGAAGGGAACTTTAGCCTGACGCTGACCCCGCCGAAGCTCAACGGCGAATCCTGACCGCTGACGCCACCGACACGGCGGGCAACACGGGGCCCGCAACCTCCGCGGCGTCACCGGATATTACCCCACCGCAGACGCCAATTATCGTGTCGGTGATGGATGACGTGCAGGCCACCACCGGCCCCGTGGGCCAGAACGGCCCTTCACCAACGACCGGGCCCCGACCGTGAACGGGACGGGCGAAGCGGGCTCGACCATCACGATTTATAACGGCAGCGATGTCCTCGGTACGACGGTTGTTCCCTCCTCCGGCCTGTGGAGCTTTACGCCGCCCGCACCGCTGACCGATGGCACCTGGGTGCTGACCGCGAAGGCGACGGATCCCGCGGTAACCCAAGCGGGTTATCAGACCCGTGGACAATTAACGTCGACGGCACGGCACCTGGCGCCCCGGTGATTTCACAAGTTGTGGACGATGTTCCCGGTCGCACCGGCTCGCTCGACATTAATGAGACCACTAACGACGCCACCCCGACGCTCAGCGTACCGCCGAAGCAAACGCGCGCACGGTCACCGTGCGCGTGGACGGTGTTGCTATTGGTACGACCGTCGCCAATGGTCTTGGCGTATGGATCTTTACGCCTTCCTCGCCTATCGCCGAGGGCCCGCACGCCCTGACCGCCGTCGCGACCGATGCGGCAGGTAACACCAGCGGCGTCTCCAACACCTGGACTCTGACGATGACAGCGTCGCGCCTGCCGCCCCGGTCATTACCCAGGTGCTGGGATGATGTGCCGGAACGCCTCGGCGCGCTCAACCCCCAACGACAGCACCAACGACACCACGCGACGCTCAACGGCACGGCTGACACCTGGCTCAAGCGTCACCATCCGCCTGGATGGCACCGATCTTTTCACGGTCCTGGTCGACGACAACGGCACGTGGACCTATACCCTCACCACGCCTCTTGGCAGCGGGCCTCATACCTTTACCGTTGTCGCGACCGATGCGGCGGGTAACACCAGCCAGCCGTCAGGTGGCTTCACCCTGACCGTCGATACCACGCCGCCCTGCGGCGGCAACCATCGCCACCGTGACCGATGACGTCGGCGGCGTTCAGGGCACGCTCAGCAGCGGCGATACCACGGATGACACCACACCGCTGCTGCAGGGCACCGCCCCGGCTGATGCGGTGATCACCGTTTATGACGGCGCCACCCTGCTCGGTACCGCCACCCTCGACGGCAGCGGTGGCTGGAGCTTTACGCCCGTTACCCCCCGCTCACCGACGGCCCGCATACGCTGACGGTTCACGCCACGGATGCCGCAGGCAATACCACCATCTCCAGCCCGTTTGTATTGACGGTGGATACCGTCGCGCCTGCCACGCCGGACGTCCCGGCCATCACCGTCAATCCTGACGGAACAGCAACAACGCTAAACCCGGGCGAAACCACCCGCGACACCACGCCAACCCTGAGCGGTACCGGCACGGCGGGCGATACCGTGACGATCTACAACAACGGCGCCAAAATCGGCGACGCTGTCGTGGACAATACCGGCAGCTGGTCGTGGACGCCATCACCCCCCACTGTCCGGCGGTACCTATGACATCACCCTGACCGTCACCAACGTGACGGCACGGGCAACGAAAGCGCCCCGTCGCAGCCGGTAACCATCACCATTGATACCGAAGCGCCGGCTACGCCTGCGGCACCGACCGTCACCGACAGCGTCACCCAGATCACCGGCCCGTACCCGATGGCGGAACCACCAACGATCCGCGCCCGGTCCTGAGCGGCACCGGCACGCCTAACGACGTCATCAACATCACTGACACCGTCAACGGCATATCAACCGTCGTGGGCACCGTCACGGTAGACAGCAGCGGCAACTGGAGCTGGCGCCCGGGCAGCGACATTGCCGAGGGCAGCCACGCCTATACCGCCACCGCCACCGATGAAGCAGGCAACGTCTCTGACCCTTCTCCAGCGATTACCATCGTCGTGGATACCCTGGCGCCGGATACGCCGGTGATTAGTGCAGTGGGCGGTGAGCCGAACGGTGGCTACATCACGGATACCACAACCGACAGTGGGCGGAACCGGCGTCAACGGTGAGACGGTGATCGTCTACAACAACGGCGTCGAAGTGGGCCGTGTCGTGGTGGCTAACGGGGAATGGAACCTGACGCTTCCAACGCAAACGGACGGTCCGCTCAACATTACCGTGGCGGGCGTGGACGCAGCGGGCAACCTCAGCGCACCGAGTTCGGTCTTTACCGTTACCCTCGATACCGTTGCGCCTGAGATCCCCGTCATTAGCGCCGTAGCTGACAGCCAGCTGTCTAATAATGTGCTCTACACGAAGGACGGCACGCCAACCCTTACCGGGACCGGTGAACCCCGGTACCACCGTTATCGTTTCCGTAGACGGCACGCCATCTACGGTGCTGGTGACGGTCCCAGCCGGGCGGCACCTGGAGCTGGACTGCCGACACGACGCTGCCGGATGGCCCGCATACCTTCACCGTCTCTTCCAGCGATCCAGCGGGTAACTCCTCCGGTGATTCAGCACCGCTGAGCGTGACGGTAGACACCGTCGCCCCGGCAGATCCGGGCAACATGCTGCTGGCTGATGAAGGAACACCGCTGACCGGTACCGGTGACGTGGGAAGCATCATTACCGTGACAACGGGTCCACGGTCATTGGTACCGGCGTTGTCGGCAGCGACGGCAGTTTCTCCATTGCGCTGAGTCCGGCGCAGCTGGAATCCGACCACGCTGACCGTGACCGCTACGGATGCCGCAGGGAATGCCAGCGCGGGCGTGCCTTTTGTCGTCGTCGATTCACCGCTCGACCTGCCGCAGGTGCCCGTCATCACGGCGATCGTCGATGACGCAGACCCGATTACTGGCGATGTGAAAGGCAAAACCACTAATGACACCACGCAACGCTTACCGGTACGGCCGAAGCGGGCAGCCTGATTACCATCTATCAGGACGGTAGCGCGACGCCATTGACGACGGTGACCGCCGACGGCAGCGGCAACTGGAGCTATACGCCAGCCGCGCTTGGCGAGGGGCTGCACACCTTTGAGGTGACCGCGACCCTCAACGGCCAGACCAGCGGCCGCTCTCCGGCGGCCAGCGTCACCGTCGACCTCACCGCACCGGGCACGCCAGCTATCGGCGCGGTGATTGACGACGTCGGTCCGGGCACCGGACCGCTGACCAAGCGGCCAGACCACCAACGACAACCAGCCGACCCTCACCGGCACCGGCGCGGTCGGCGATACCATCTCCATCTACAACAACGGCGTGCTGCTGGGGACCGCGGAGGTCGGCAATACGGGCACCTGGAGCTACACCACGCCCGTCCTGACAGAAGGCAACCATATCCTGACCATCCGCGAGACCGATCCGGCGGGGAATCAGAGCGGTCCTTCGGCGGGCTTCACCGTCGTGGTGGACTCCGTTTCCGCCACGCCGTCATCACCAACGTCACGGATAACGTCGGTAACACCGCCACCACGGTGGTCAGCGCACCGAGACGAACGATGCCACGCCAACCCTTTCGGGGACAGCGGACGCAAACAGCGTGGTGACCATTTTCGACGGCGGTACCCAGATTGCCGTGGTAACGGCTGACGGCACCGGCGCGTGGACGTTTACTCCTGACACCGCGCTCGGCGAAGGCTCGCACAGCTTCACCGTCCGGGCGACCGATCCGCTGGGCAACGTCAGCGCGGTCTCAGCTCCTGGAGCGTGGTGGTTGACCTGACGGCACCGACGGTTCCGACGCTGGATAATGTGAGCGACAACGTCCCTGGCGGCGTCCAGGGTAACCTCACCAGCGGCCAGGTGACCAACGACAGCACCCCGACCATCAGCGGCACCGGGCAGGCGGGCAGCACGATTCACATCATGAATAACGGCACGCAGATTGGCACGACGATCGTTGACGGCAGCGGGAACTGGTCCTTTACGCCGACCGCGCCGCTGGGCGACGGCAGCTACTCCCTGCGCGCGTATGCAACGGATACCGCAGGCAACGCCTCGGCTAACTCATCGGTCTTCGCCTTTACCATTGATACCGCAGCCCCCGGCGTACCGGTGGTGACCAGCGTGATTGACGACGTCGGTCCGGTCACCGGGGCGCTCACGTCGGGTAACAGCACCAACGACGCGCGCCCAACCTTCAACGGTACGGGCGAGGTGGGTTCTACCGTGCACGTGATCGTTGATGGCAACGAAATTGGCACTGCGGTGGTGAATGCCCAGGGCAGCTGGACCTTCACCCCGGGTACCGATCTGGGCGAAGGTCCACACGCCATCACCTTCAATGCCACCGACGTGGCTGGCAATACCGGCAGCACGACGACACCGTTTAACCTGACGGTGGATACGGGCGTGCCGTCGGCGCCGGTCATTTCGACCGCGGGTGACAACGCGGGCAGCATTCAAACTCCGCTCACTTCCGGCAGAGCACCGACGACACCACGCCGACGCTAAACGGCACCCGCGACCGCCAACGCCACGGTCACCCGTGTATGAGAACGGGCAGCCGGTCGGCACCGTTCAGGCGGACGGTACCGGCGCATGGAGCTTTACGCCGTCAACGCCGCTGACCAACGGCAGCCATACCTGGACCGCCACGGTCACCGATGCAGCGGGCAACGTCAGCCTGAACTCGCCGGACTTTACCCTGATTGTGGATACCACCGCACCGAACGCGCCGGTTATCAGCCAGGCGATAGACGACGTGGGCACCATCACCGCCCGCTTACGTCCGGGCAAACACCGACGATACGGTACCGCGCCTTGTCGGAACCAGCGAACCGTTTGCCACCGTGAAGATCTATGAGGGAACTACCCTTGTCGGAACGGGCACCGCGGATGGCAACGGAAGCTGGAGTATCTTGCTCAACACCACGCTGACCGCTGGCGCGCACAGCTTCACCGCGCAGGCGACGGATGCGGCAGGCAACACCAGCGTGTCGTCCACCAGCTTTAGCCTCACCGTCGACACCACGCCGCCTGCGCTGCCGGTGCTGACCAGCATTCTGGATGACGTGGGCAATGCGGCGACGCCGGTGGCGAACGGCGGGTTCACCAACGACGCGCAGCCAACCCTCAGCGGTACGGCGGAAGCCGGGTCGACGGTGAAAATATTCGATAACGGCGTACAAATCGGCAGCGTGACGGCGACCGGCGGGGCGTGGAGCTTTACGCCATCTCCCGGCGCTGGGCAACGGTCCGCACAATTTAACCTTTACCGCCACCGATGCGGTGGGCAACGCGAGCGCGCCGACCGCCGGGTATGTGATTAACGTCGATACCCTCGCGCCGGGCGCACCGATCATCAGTTCGGTCATTGATGACGTCGGCAGCGTCACCGGCCCGGTGACCGGTACGAATCCGACCAACGACACGCGCCCAACGCTGAGCGGAACCGCCGAAGCAAATGCCACGGTGCGGATCTACGATGGCATCACGCTGGTGGGCACGGTGACCGCCGACGGCAGCGGCAACTGGACCCTGCCGCAAACCACCACGCTGGCGCAAGGCACGCATAACTTCACCGCCACGGCCACCGATGCCGCGGGCAACACCAGCGTGGCGTCAGCCGTGACGACGATTATCGTCGATACGACCGCTCCAACGGCGCCGACCGGGACCTTCAACGCCGACGGTAGCGTCCTGACCGGGACTGCGGAAGCAGGCAGCACCGTCGCGATCCGCCTTGCGGACGGCTCGACGGTGACCGCCATTGCGGGCAGCAACGGCACCTACACCTACACCTTCATTAACAAACAGACCGAAGGCCAGACGCTGCAGATCACCGCCACCGACGCCGCGGGCAACACCTCGCTGCCGGGCTCCGCCCTTGCGCCGGTGGTGCCGCTCTCCGCCAGCAATAACGTCGAAGAGCTGAACCTCAGCACCACGGCAACCGTGACCAACAGCCAGTACAGCGATTACGGCTTCCTGCTGGTTGGCGCCGTCGGCAACGTCCTGACGCTGCTGGGCAATGATACGGCCCAGGTCAACTTCACGGTGGGCAGCGGCGGCAGCGCGGATATCGTGGTGAACGCCAACGCCACGGGTGCGGTGCTCTCTCTGCTCAACACCCTTGAACTGGTGGTTCAGCATTACGTCAACGGCGCTTGGACCACCGTGGTGGATACCGGCCAACCGCAGTTTGCCGATCTCCTGACCCTCGGTGCAACCGGCGTATCGCTGAACCTGACCGGGCTGGCCGACGGCAACTATCGCGTGCTCAGCTACAACACCAACCTGCTGGCAACCGGCTCCTACACCAGCCTCGACGTGGCGGTGAAAGAGACCGGTCCGGGTACGGTCACGGGCGATACCAGCCTCAACGGCAACGTGATCCTCGATACGGACCCGACAGCCGGCAGCGACAACGCGCCGGCCGGAACCACCATTTCCGCCGTCACTAACGCCCAGGGCGTCACCACCAGCGTGAACGCCGACGGCACGGTGATCCAGGGCAAATACGGTACGCTGACCATCAACCGCGACGGCAGCTACACCTACAACCTGACCGACACCAGCGCCGCGGTCGTTGGCCGGACGGAGAACTTCACCTACACCATCACCCATAACGGCGTCAGCGCGTCGGCGCAGCTGGTGCTGTCTCTGGGTGCCGTACGGTAATCAACGGCATTGTGGCGGTGGACGATACAGCCTCGCTGACCTTTGATACCACCGTGAGCGAGATTAATAACGGCGCCTCGTCTCAGAACGGTTTTACCCTGGTGGGCATTAATCTCGGCAGCACGCTGGGGCTTAACCTGCTGGACGACATGACCAACCCGATTATCTACAACGTGGAGGAAGGCACGACCCGCACCATGACCATCCAGGCCTCCGTGGGCGGCGTGGCGCTGGCATCGGTGTTCGATCTGTACGTCTATAAGTTCAACAACGCCACCCAGACCTTCGAGCAGGTTCGCGTCGAGTCGGGCTGGCTGCGCGCCCCGCTGCTGGGGGGCACGTCATCCCAGCTGACGCTGAATCTGCCGGCCGGGGAGTACCTGTTCTTACTCAATACCGCATCGGGGATCGCCGTCCTGACGGGCTACACGCTGAGCGTCCTGCAGGATCATGTCTACAGCGTGGCGAGCATCAGCGAAACCACCACGGGCGACGTGCTGGCGAATGACCCAGTTCCTCCAGGCACGTTGGTCACCGAAGTGAACGGCGTGGCGGTCAACAGCAGTGGAACCACCACCATTCAGGGGGAATACGGCACGCTGACCATCAATTCGTCCGGACAGTACACCTACACCCTGAGAAGCGGCGTGGGGGCGGACCATATCAGCACGCCGGATACTTTCGTCTACACCGTTACCGCGCCTGACGGCTCGAAGGATACGGCATCGCTCAACATCACCCCAACCCCCCGGGCGATGGATGCGGTGAACGATGTCAGCGCCACGATGGACCTCACCTCGGTGCACCACACGTCGGCATACTCGGATACGACCGTGGGCACCGCCAGCTGGACGACGGCCCCTGCTCTCGTCAACCCAGGGCTCCGGCAGCGGAACCTTCGTGGTCGACGCGAACACCGCGCTGCACAACGTGTCGCTCCACTTTAACGTGGCCTCGCTGCTGGCGCTGGGCGGGCTGACGGTAAACTGGTCCATCAGCGACGGCTCGGGCGTGATCCGCAGCGGCTCCTTTAGCGGCGGCTCCCTGCTGGCGGCAGTATCGACATCCCGCTCACCGGGCTGGATCTGAACGCCGGGACCTATACGCTGAACTTTACCGGTAGCGTACCGGGGCTGAGCGTGGGGAACATCACCATCACGCCAAGCGTGAACGGCACCACCTACTCGCTGAGTGATTTCGACGTCACCGGCAGCCACACCGTCAACGGCAATATCTTTGACGGCACCGATTCTGGCGGCGTGCTGGATCAGCTCCACTCGGTGGATACCCGTCTGAGCGTTACCGGGTACAACGGCGTGACCACCACGCTGGATCCATATACCGGCAGCGCAACGGTGAACATCACCGGCCATTACGGCGTCCTGGCGATCGGCGCTGACGGCCATTACACCTATACCCTCAACAGCGGGGTATCGCTCTCATCCATGACGTCGAAGGAGACCTTCAACTACACCCTGACCGACGCTACCGGGAGAACGGACAGCGCCACGCTGACCATCAATATGGCGCCGCAGTTCATCAGTTCGGACATAACGACGCCATCACCGGTACGGCCTACGGCGATACGCTGATTTACCAGGTGCTGAACAGTACGGTGGGGAATGCCACGGCGGGTAACGTCAGCAGCACCGCGGGCGATCACTGGACCGGCTTCTCGCTGGCGCAGGGGGACAAAATCGACATCGGCGATCTGCTGGTGGGCTGGAACGGTAGCGCCGCGACGCTGGGGAATTATCTCCATGTCACTAATAGTAATGGCAATACCGTGATCTCCATCGACCGTGACGGTGCGGGAGGCACCTACACTAATACCACGCTCGTTACGCTTGATGGCGTTCAGACCACCTACGACGAGCTTGTTAACCAGCAACACATCATTACCTGATAGCACCTGCAAGAGATGACCCGGGCGCACAGCGCCCGGGCATAAATAATAAAGACATACTCTTTTTAATAGGGACATGACATGGGAATGAAGATGCCTCACTGGTGGCTCTCGTGCTGCCTGATATCTGTGCCCGCTCTTTGCGCGAACCCGGCGGCAATCATCAATACCGACAGCTTCGCGAAACGCAGGAACTCCCCTCGCTCAATGGCCGCGTCGCACCTGCGGCCGGCAAAGCCGCACCCGGTTCATTGCAGCTTGGCGATGCCGTCAACCGCGCCGTCACCTGGCACCCGGCCATCAGCGAAGCCGTGGGGAAACTCTACCAGCAGAGCGAAGAGGTGGACGTCGCTAAATCAAAATACTATCCGCAGATTAATGCCGGCGTGGACAACGGTTATTCCCACGACGGTGACCAGAACGGCTTTACGCCGTCGCTGGTGCTTTCTCTCTCACAGATGCTCTACGACTTTGGCAAAGTGGACAGCCAGGTACGGGCCGAGAGCGCGGGCGTTGCCCAGCAGCAGGCCAACGTGCTGGTGAGTATCGACACCATCGCTCACGATACCGCCATCGCCATGGTGCAGGTGCAAACCTGGCAGCAGATGGTCGAGACCGCTAAAGAGCAGCTCGACGCCCTCTCCTCCATTGGCACGCTGACCCGCCAGCGTAACGACGAAGGGGCCACGTCGCTTTCTGACGTGGTGCAGACCGATGCCGTATCGAAGGCGCCCGCGCCCAGCTGATGCAGTACCAGGCCAGCCTGGACAGCGCCCGCGCCACGCTGATGAGCTTTCTCGGCTGGAACAGCCTGAACGCAATCAGCAATGACTTTCCGCAAAAGCTGGGCCGGAGCTGCGACATTGCCGAGCCGGATGACCGTCTGGTGCCCGCGGTACTTGCCGCCTGGGCGCAGGCTAACGTCGCCCAGGCGAACCTCGATTACGCCGACGCGCAGATGACGCCCACCGTCCTCGCTCGAGCCGGAGGTGCGTCACTACATGAACGATCGCTATGCGGGGAGCGAAACCCGGGATCGCACCCAGTATTCCGCATGGGTGAAAGTGCAGATGCCGCTCTACCAGGGCGGCGGCCTCACCGCCCGGCGTAACGCTGCCGGACACGCGGTGGAGGCGGGCGCAGTCCACCGTTCAGCGTACGCGTCTTGACGTCCGCCAGAAGCTGCTGGAAGCCCGCAGCCAGGTGATGAGCCTGCAAAGCACGCTGCAAATCCAGGGCCGCCAGGAAGCCCTCAGCGCCCGCACCCGCGAACTGTACCAGCAGCAGTATCTCGATCTCGGCTCGCGCCCGCTGCTCGACGTGCTCAACGCCGAGCAGGAGGTCTACCAGGCGCGCTTCACCCAGCAGCAGACCCTCGGTCAGCTGCACCAGCTGCAGCTCAACTGCCTGTATAACACCGGGCAGCTGCGTCATGCGTTCGATCTAGATAACCGCACCATCCAGACCGTGGAGATCCAGCCATGAAGCAACGCGAAATTCCGCAGGGCGAAACGATGACGGATGAGGCTCTGGCGCAGTGGGCGCAGGCCTTGGCTTTGTCGCCACGCGCTACCGCGTGGCCTGCTCTCCCGGCGCGCTGATCGCAGGCGCGCCGTGGCTGAAAGGCAAACCGATGGTGCCCGCCCTCACCCAGCTGGCCCGCGAAGCGGGGCTGTCGTTTCAGCTCCTTACCGACGATCGGCAGGCGATCAACAGCTGGCGTCTGCCGGTAGTGGTGGCGATGAATGACGGCAGGATCGGCGTGATCGAGCATTTCGACGGGGACGATACGCTTGAGGTCAGCTTTTTCGACAATGAAACCTATACCAACCGGCTGTCGATGACGGCGATGCTGCCCGCTATCCGCCACGTCATTGCCCTGCGTCCACTCGCCGCGCTGAAGGACAGCCGCGTGGATGCCTATATCTCAAAATACCGTCCGGACTGGCTCTACCGGCTGGTGATGCGCGACCTGCGCCCCTACAGCTGGGTCATGCTGGCCGCCCTCTTTATCAACGTGCTGTCGCTCTCCGGGATCGTCTTTTCCATGCAGGTCTATGACCGGGTGATCCCCGCGCAGTCCTACCCGACGCTTTACGTCCTGACCATCGGGGTGCTGATTGCCACCCTGTTTGGCTTTGTGCTGCGCGTGGCGCGCGGGCACATTATGGATCTGCTCGGCAAGCGCTCGGATATGCGCGTTTCGGATCGCGTCTTTGGCCACGCGCTGCGGCTGCGCAACAGCGCGATCCCCCGCTCCACCGGCAGCTTTATCTCTCAGCTGCGCGAGCTGGAGCAGATCCGCGAGATGGTGACCTCGTCCACCATTTCGACCATTGTCGACCTGCCGTTCTTTCTCCTGTTCGTGGTGGTGCTGGCGATCATCGCCCCGCAGCTGGCGTGGATCGCCCCGGTCGCGGCGGTGATCATGGTCCTGCCCGGCCTGCTGCTGCAGAAGAAGCTGGCGGAGCTGGCAAAGCAGTCGGCCCATGAATCGACCCTGCGCAACGCGGTGCTGGTGGAGAGCGTGCAGGGGCTGGAGGACATCAAGCTGATGCAGGCGGAAAACCGCTTTTTGCAGCAGTGGAACAGCTATATCCAGATCACCGCGGAATCCGGCCTGCGCACCCGCGAGCTAACGCAGAACCTGATTAGCTGGGGGATGACCATTCAGAGCCTGGTCTACGCCGGGGTGATTGTGGTCGGCGCCCCGATGGTGATCGACGGCACCCTCACCACCGGTTCGGTGGTCGCCGCGTCGATGCTGGCCTCCCGCATGATCGCCCCGATGGCGACGCTGTGCGGCGTGCTGGCGCGCTGGCAGCAGGTCAAAGCGGCAAAAGAGGGGCTGGACAGCATCATGCAGCTTCCCACCGAAAATCAGCGCGAGGAGACGCCGATCCGCCAGGACGTGCTGCGCGGTTATTACCTCTTCGAGCAGGCGCAGTTCCGCTATCAGCCGGACGATCCGCGCATGGCGCTGCGCATTAACCGGCTGGAGATCAGGCCGGGTGAGAAAGTGGCGATCCTCGGGCGCAACGGCGCGGGCAAATCGACCCTGCTGCAGGCCATGGCGGGCGGAATGGATCTGGCGGCCGGCGAGCTGCGGCTTGATAACTTCAGCCTGCCGCATCTCGACGTCGCCGACGTCCGGCGCAACGTCGGCTTTATGACCCAGAACGCCCGGCTGTTTTACGGCACCCTGCGCGAAAACATCACCCTCGGCATGCCGCGCGCCACCGACGAAGAGATTTTCGAGGCGCTGGAGCTGACCGGCGCGGCAGGCTTCGTGCAGAAGCTGCCCAAGGGGCTGGACTACCCGATCATGGAAAACGGCGTGGGATTATCCGGCGGGCAACGCCAGTCGATTCTGCTGGCGCGGATGCTGCTGCGCGATCCGAATATTGTGCTGATGGATGAACCCACCGCGTCGCTGGACGAGCACACCGAGCGGGAATTCATCCAGCGTCTGGGCGACTGGCTCGGGCATCGCACCCTGATTGTCGCCACGCATCGCGTACCGGTGCTGGAACTGGTGGAGCGCGTCGTGGTGTTGAAAGAAGGGATGCTGGTGATGGACGCGCCAAAGGCCCAGGCGCTGAACAACAGCCGTATGCAGCAGCAACAGCAGCAGGCAGCAACCGGACGGGAGTGGAAAAATGAAAATCAGTCAGCGTGACGTGGCGGCAATGGACGATCTGGATAACGCCCTCGACTCCGAAAGCGGCTATACCGGCGCGCGTCGGATCGTGATCTTCTCGCTGCTGATGTTTGTGGTGCTGGGCGTCTGGGCGTGGTTTGGCGTGCTGGATGAGGTATCAACCGGCTCGGGTAAAGTGATCCCCAGCTCGCGCGAGCAGGTCTTACAGTCTCTCGACGGCGGGATCCTCACCGAGCTGAACGTCCACGAGGGCGATCAGGTGCAGGCCGGGCAGGTGCTGGCGCGGCTCGATCCGACGCGTTCCGAATCGAACGTCGGCGAAAGCGCGGCGCGCTACCGGGCTTCACTGGCCTCCAGCGCCCGCCTGTACGCCGAGGTGAACGATCTCCCGCTGAAGTTCCCCCCTTCGCTGGCAAAGTGGCCGGATCTGATTGCTGACGAAACGCGGCTCTACAACTCCCGCCGCGCGCAGCTGGAGGATACCCAGCGGGAGCTGCGCGCCGCGTTAGATCTCGCCAATAAGGAGCTGGCGATCACCCAGCGGCTGGTGAAAACCGGTGCCGCCAGCCACGTGGAGGTGCTGCGCCTGCAGCGGCAAAAAAGCGATCTGGAGCTGAAGCTCACCGACGTACGCTCGCAGTATTACGTTCAGGCGCGCGAGGCGTTATCCAAGGCCAACGCCGAGGTGGATATGGTTTCGGCGATCCTCAAAGGCCGCCAGGATTCCGTCACCCGTCTGACGGTAAAATCCCCGGTGCGCGGGATCGTGAAAAACATCAAGGTCACCACCATCGGCGGCGTGATCCCGCCCAACGGCGAGCTGATGGAGATTGTGCCGGTGGACGATCACCTGCTGATCGAAACCCGCCTGTCGCCGCGCGATATCGCCTTTATCCACCCGAACCAGGAGGCGCTGGTTAAAATCACTGCCTACGATTACGCCATTTACGGCGGCCTGCACGGGGTCGTCGAAACAATCTCTCCGGACACCATCCAGGACGAGGCCAAGCCGGAAGTGTTCTATTACCGGGTGTTTATCCGCACCAGCCAGGATTACCTGGTGAATAAGGCCGGCAGGCACTTCTCGATTGTGCCGGGGATGATTGCGACGGTGGACATTAAGACCGGCGAGAAAACGGTGCTGGATTATCTGATCAAGCCGTTTAACCGGGCGAAAGAGGCGCTGAGGGAGCGATAGTCAATCGCCGGGTGGCGGCTCCGCCTTACCCGGCCTACATACCCGGAGGCCCTTGCAAGCGCAGCGCCGCCGGGTATTTAACCGCACGTCAGAACTGGAACCTACCTCGAAATGTTAATCTTTAGTCATGCATCCCACTTCCCTTCAGCCATCGCCAAGGTAATATTAACCGCAGACAAAAACGCACTTGCGCACTGTGCAGGAGTGCATTACTATTCAATCAGCTTCAAGGACTGGAGCTCAGCACCATTATGATTAGTTATTTTCGGGATCAATGGCTTGAGGATTTTTTTCTTTACGGCAGATCGAGCAATGTTATTCCTGCAAATCTGGAAACAGCGCTTGCGAGAAAGCTCGATATCATCAGGGCAGCAACCTCGCACAGGGATTTGCGATCGCCACCGGGCAATATGTATGAAGCATTGAATCCTCCGCTGAAGGGATATTCCTCAATCCGGGTAAACAGGCAATACAGGCTCGTATTTCGCTGGACAGAGGGTAAAGCAGAAGATCTCTACCTCTCTCCACACAAGTACACGCAACACAAGTGAGGCATCACCTATGACACTTCAACAGGCACTCCGCAAACCCACCACGCCGGGCGACGTGTTGCAGTATGAGTATCTTGAACCGCTCAATCTGAAAATCAGCGATCTGGCGGAGATGCTCAATGTTCACCGCAACACCATCAGCGCGCTGGTCAATAACAATCGCAAGCTGACTGCCGATATGGCGATCAAACTGGCAAAAGCCTTTGATACCACGATTGAATTTTGGCTTAACTTACAGCTGAACGTCGATATCTGGGAAGCGCAATCCAACCCCAGGACGCAGGAGGAGCTAAGCCGTATAAAGACCGTTGCGGACGTCATGGCTAAGCGAAAATCTGGCCAGCCGGATGTAGCCTGATTCGGTAAACACTTCACCTATCAATACTTTTTCAGGAAGAAATCATGCGCCAACGAACCATTGTCTGCCCCATCATCCAGAATGACGGTGCCTACCTCCTGTGTAAAATGGCCGACGATCGCGGCGTGTTCCCCGGTCAGTGGGCTCTCTCCGGCGGTGGAATGGAGCCGGGCGAAACCATGGAACAAGCGTTGCGCCGTGAGATCCGCGAAGAGCTGGGCGAAGCGCTGGAGATTGTCTCGGTTACGCCATGGGCTTTTCGCGATGACATTAGGGTGAAAACCTACGCCGATGGCACCACAGAGGAGATTTACATGATCTATCTGATCTTCGACTGCATCAGCGCCAACCGGGAAGTCACGTTTAATGAAGAGTTTCAGGAGATCGCCTGGGTTAATCCGGAATCGTTAAAAGAGCTGGATCTCAACGCAGCAACGCGTGTTACCTTCACGCAAAAAGGGCTGCTGTAAATTCAGGCCTGAACTCGGGCGTTATACACCCCAACGTAACGCGCAAATTTCCCGAGAAACACGCCGGCAAACACGCCGCCGGAGACGATCGCCAGCGCGCTCATGGCGGGCTGCTGCATCGTCTGGGGAGAGACCGCGCTCATCACGCCCAGCACATACTTCACGCCGAACGCCAGCATCATAAACGGCAGCGCGGTGTAGTCTGCCTGGCGGTAAAGGGTGCGCGGCGCATCTGCGCGGGTGATAACCGCCTGCTTAATCAGGATATACCCCAGCGCGGCCCCGGCGAGGATCCCCGCCGTCCACAATGCGACAGTTCCGGGCGTCAGGGTGCGGTAGACCACCAGATCGTAGATATCCCAGATTAGAAATATTGCCGGAATGATGGCAAGCCTCTCCAGCGTAACGGTGGCAGGCCTGCGGGCTTTAATGCCGCGAGAGATAAGGAAGATAAACAGCACCCACACCCAGGCGGGCGTGTGCGTAACGACACCGAACAGAAATTCAAACATGGAGATCTCCATGGACGATCGCGGCCCGTGCCGCCTGAACGCGTATTGCGCATAACGGCAGGAAAACCATTATGCGCAGGTCTTTTACAGCGATTTTTTCAGGCGTTGAACCGCTTCCTTCAGCTCTTCATCCGTTGGCGTGACAAACGACATACGCAGCGTAGAATGGTCTGGCTCATTGCAGTAGAAAAATTCGCCCGGCACAAATACTACGCCGTTACTTAACGTTTTTTCCAGCCAGCGGGTGGTATTACTACCATTTTTCATATTCGCCCACAGGAACATGCCGCCCTTCGGCTTGTGGAACGACATCACATCGCCCAGCTCGGCCTCCAGCTCGGTTGCGAACGTCTGGTATTTCTGGCGATAGGCTTCGCGGATCGTTTTAATCTGATCGGGCAGACGACCGGTTTTCAGGTATTCATACGTCATCAGCTGCGACAGCGTGCTGGTGTGCAGGTCGGTGGTTTGCTTAAGGTTTACTACTGCGCGCTTCAGCCATTCCGGCACCAGCACCCAGCCCACGCGGGTTCCTGGAGCAAGAATTTTGGAGAAGGTTGAGGTATACACCACGTTCTCTTCGTTGCCGATATCTTTGGCATGGGCAATTAACGGGCGGAAAACTTCATCGGTATAATTAATTTCGCTGTACGGATCGTCTTCAATAATGACGAAGTCATAGCGCTTCGATAATTCCACCAGCTGTTTGCGACGCGCCTCAGAAAGGGTTACCCCGCCAGGGTTGCCAAACGTCGGAACAATATAGACCGCTTTGATGGTTTTATTTGCCGCCAGCGCTTCAAGCTCGTCGACCTTCATGCCGTCGCCGTCGGTGCCAACAGATTCAAAATTCGCCTGCGCCAGGCCAAATACCTGCAGCGCAGCAAGATAGGTTGGACGCTCAACCACAACGGTATCGCCCGGGTTAATTAATGCACGCGCCAGCACGTCGAGGGACTGCTGTGAACCGGAGGTCACGACCACATCATCCGCCTTGCAGCGGATCCCGCGCCCTTCGCAGATGCGCTGAATTTCTTCCCGCAGCCCCGGTACGCCTTCGGTCAGACCGTACTGAAAGGCCTCACCAAAATGCTGTGATAATACGGCATCAGCGGCAATTTTCAGCCCTTCGTGAATCGAACAAGGCCGGGTTAGGAATACCCCCACCCAGCGAAATGACACCGGCCATTTTGCTATGTTTTAATAATTCACGGATGGCAGATGATTGCAGGCCCTGCGCGCTGCTGGCGAGTTTATTCACAGACATTCTTTGCATACCTTCTTTTTTTATAGTGTGCCCAATCTTAGCAGAATATGGGCGATAAATTCCGTTAGCTTAGGGAGAGGTCGTAAATCCTGACGCCACAGCAAATGCACGGGTCTCGGCGCCGGAATATACGCCTCCAGCACCCGCACCAGCCTGCCGCTTTCCAGATCTTCCGCCACCAGAACCTCCGGCTGCAGCAGCAGTCCCGCCCCGGCTCTCGCGGCCATCCGCAGCCCGTAGCCGTCGTTGCATCTTAAGACCGCATCCCGCTTCCAGCGCACCTCGCCCTCGACGCCCGGCAGCCGCCACTCGTTGCGTGCGGTCCACACGCTGTGGGATAAGCAGAGATGATCCACCAGATCGGCAGGGGCTTGCGGCGTACCGTAGCGCGCAAGGTAGTCCGGCGCGGCGCAGATCACCATCCGGTAAGGGCAGAGGTATTTCGCCACCAGATCGTCGTTGTGAATGTCGCCAATGCGAATGGCCAGATCGATGCCCTCCTCCACCAGGTCCACCATCCGGTTGGTGAGATCCAGCTCGATGCGCACCTCCGGGTAGCGTTGTAAAAAAGAGGCCGTAAGCGGCGCGATCGCGCTGCCGCCAAACGAGGTGGGTGCGGTCACGCGCAGGGTACCGGACGGCGCGGCGCGCAGGCGTTCCACGGCGCTTTCGGCGATCGCGACCTGCTCCAGCACCCGCTTCGCCTCGTCGAAATAGACCCGCCCGGCGTCGGTCAGGCTCTGGCGCCGCGTGTTACGCTCCAGCAGGCGGGTACCAAGCTGTGATTCCAGCAGCGCAACGTATTTCCCCACCATTACCGCCGACATCTCCAGCCGGGCCGCCGCACCGGTAAAACTGCCGCTTTCAACCACGGCAATAAAGGTCTCCATGCTGCGAAGCTTATCCATATTCCAAACCCCTGGTTAGCAATCTTCTAACTTTAGCCCAGTTTATCTCCATTTTTATTTATTAAAGAATGGGGGTTCACAACATAAGGAGTCAGCTATGAAAATCGTCATTATTGGTGCCAGCGGTACGGTCGGTCGAGCGGTAACGGAAGAGCTGAGTCGTCGCCACGAGGTCATCCGCGTCGGCCGCACGCAGGGCGACGAGCAGGTGGATATCACCTCGCAGGCGAGCGTCCAGGCGCTGTTTGAGAAAATCGGCCCGGTGGATGCGATTGTCTCCGCCAGCGGTGGCCTTTACTTTGGCCCGCTCGCGACCATGAAGGACAGCGACTTCAACCAGGGCCTGCAGGACAAGCTGCTTGGGCAGGTGCGCCTGGCGCTGACCGGCCAGCATTATCTGAACGAAGGCGGCTCGATTACGCTGATAAGCGGCATCGTGGCGCACGAGCCAATTGCCCAGGGCGTGAATGCCACCACGGTGAATGCGGCGCTGGAAGGGTTTGTCCGCGCCGCAGCCTGCGAGCTGCCGCGCGGGATCCGCATCAACCTGATTAGCCCGACGGTACTCACCGAATCCGTCGAAACCTACGACGGCTTCTTCCCGGGCTTTGAGAGCGTTCCCGCCGTGACCGTGGCGCAGGCCTATCGCCGCAGCGTGGAAGGCGTGCAGAGCGGGCGGGTGTATAGGGTGGGTTACTGAGCCTTACGGGCGGCGATCAGCACCAGCATCGGGCGCTCAGCCTCTTCGGCCAGCGCGGGCCAGGCGTCAATCTGCGCCTGCGCTGGCCCCCACTCGTTGACGTCGTTTATCGTTAATCCGGCCCCGATCAGCGCGTTAAGCGTGGTGCCGAGCGTGCGGTGGTATTTAACCACCCCGTCCGCCAGCCAGTTGCTGACGCGTTTGCCTTCATCCTGATAATGGTTCACGCCCCAGAACCGCTCGCCGTTATCGTCGGTCAGCCAGCCCTGACGGGTGGCGCAGGTGTAGATCGGGTGCTCCATTGAGAACACCAGGCTGCCGCCGGGCTTGAGCGCGCGCTGAACCCTGGCGAATAACGTATCCAGTTCCGGCAGGTAGTGCAGCGCCAGCGAGCTGTAGACCAGATCGAGGCTATTCTCGTTAAGCTTAAGAGATTCCAGATCGCTACGCTGATAGTGAATCTGTGGGTCAGCGGTAAGCTCCGCCGCGCGGGCGAGCATCTTTTCTGAGATATCGACCCCCGTGACGTCAGCAGCGCCCAGCTCGCGGGCCGCGCGGCAGAACCAGCCGTAGCCGCAGCCGAGATCGACAACCGATTTGCCGGTTAAATCCGGCAGCATACTTTTTAGCGCGGGCCACTCCGGCGCGCCGTCCAGACCCTGCACCGAGCGTGGAAGCCGGGCGTAGCCTTCAAAAAACGCCGGATTGTCGTAGATATTTTGTGCCATGCAGATCCCTCTTTAAGAATATGCATAGCAGTATACTGCATTGTCGGGTGGCGGCTTCGCCTTACCCGACCTACGGAAGTGCGGCCTGATGCCCTCACCCCAACCCTCTCCCACAGGGAGAGGGAGAAATGCACCTCACCCCAACCCTCTCCTACAGGGAGAGGGAGAAATGCACGTCAACCCACCGAGCCCCAGACAAGGTTGCCCTTATGGAACGTCGCGGTGCGCGGTGAAATGCGCGCCACGGCCTCGGCGGAGCAGGAGGCATCCACCAGCACAAAGCTGGCGTCGTCCTGCGCTTTCGGCCACACGCGCTCGCCTTTGTCGTTCAGCGGCAGCACGTCGCCGGTGGCGATACCGAGCGCGCGGGAGAGCGTCTGCTCGTTCGGGCGGATGTAGAGCTGAGCGTAAAGATTCGCTTTCTCCAGCATGTCCCCCAGACCGTACGGCGACCAGTGATCGATCACGCTGTCGGTCCCCGTCATCACGAACACGCCCTTCTCACGCAGCTGCTTCAGCGGCATATGCAAGGTGCCAATCGGCACGGTGGAGGCGATGGTCACCTGCTGCGCCGCCATGCGGGTGGCGATCTCATCTACCTGCTGCTCGTTGAGCGTCGCCAGCGCGAAGGCGTGGCTGATGGTCAGCTTGCCCTTCAGCTCCGGCGTTTTCTCCACGGTTTCCACCATATAGTTCACCGCCGCCACGCCCGCCGGGCTGGTTTCGTGCAGGTGGATATCCACCCCTTTGTCGTAGTCCAGCGCAATCTGGAACATGGTGTCGAGGGATTTCTCCATCGCGCCGTCGACGTTGGTAGGATCCAGCCCGCCCACGTAGTGCGCCCCGGCCTGCATCGCCTCGCGCATCAGTTTTTCGGAGTTTGACAGCAGCAGCCCGTGCTGCGGAAAAGCGACGATTTCGCAGTCAAAGCCGGGCTTACGGCGCGATAAAACCGCCTGCAGGTTTTCCAGATTCTTCAGGCCGGAGGTCGGCTCGATATTGCAGTGGCTGCGGGCGATGGTGGAGCCTTTCGACTGGATCAGATCGATCAGCTTTTCCGCACGCTCCTGGGTGTAGGGCTGTAGCTCCGGCAGCAGCTTCTGCTCAAGGCGGATCATGTCCTGAATCGTCGTGCCCGCGGGGCGGTTCAGGGAGCGCCACGGACCGCCGTAAAAGGTTTTATCCAGGTGAATGTGCATGTCGCGCATCGCCGGGAGCATCAGTTTGCCGCCTGCGTCATAGTGCGGCAGCGTGGCGTCGGCGTGGCGCTTGTTATCGCGCAGGGCGACGATCTTCCCGTCTTTAATCTCCAGCGTTTTCAGCTCGGTGCGGGTGCTCGTCGCCACGCCGCCGTCGACGTTGAACCCGGCCTCCAGCAGCACGTTGTCAAGATAGTAATGTTTCGCGGTGATGCTCATCGGTTTGCCCGTCTCGCAGGTTGGCTTCGCGGAGTCAGCAGCATACGCGACGGATCCGGTGGCGCCAAACAGCGCGCAGGCGGTGACCATTTTGCCGCTCTGGCTGATAAATTCGCGGCGGCTTTTGTTTTCACTCATCTTATCTTCCTTCATTAACGATATGGGTGCCGGTTTCCCCGCGCAGCGCCGCGGGCAGGCTGTCCGGCGAGGTGATAATCACGCGCCTGCCGCCGTGGTGTAAAAATTCCAGCGAGGCGACGATTTTGGGGAGCATGCTGCCCGCCGGGAAGTGGCCCTCATCCCTGTAGCGCGTCATCTGCGCCACGCTGACGGTGTCCAGCGCCTGCTGGTTCGGCTTGCCGAAGTTGATGCACACCTTCTCCACGCCGGTGGTGATCGCCAGCACGTCGGCACCGATCTCGCGTGCCAGCAGCGCGGTGGAGAGATCTTTATCAATCACCGCATCGACGCTCTGGTAGTCGCCCTGCTCGCTGCGAATCACGGGTATTCCGCCGCCGCCCGCGCCGATCACCACAAAGCCTTTTTGCGTCAGCGTTTTGATGGCGTCGGCCTCAACGATGCGCAGCGGCTGCGGTGAGGCCACCACGCGACGGTAGCCACGGCCTGAATCCTCGACAAAATGCCAGTCCGGGTGTGCCTGCTGCAGCTCGTCGCGCTGCGCCTCGGTGAAGAACGCACCGATAGGTTTGGTAGGGTGAGTAAAGCCCGGATCGTTTTTATCCACCTCCACCTGCGTGACGACCGTGACCGCTTTTTGCTCCCCGCGCGCGGCCAGGCGGTTGTTGAGCGCCTGCTGGATCAGGTAGCCAATCCCGCCCTGGGTGTCCGCCACGCAGTTTGCCAGCGGGGTTAGCGGCAGCCCTTCCCGCTCGTGGGCGATTTCGGCGCGGCGCAGATCCAGCCCCACCTGGGGGCCGTTGCCGTGGGTGAGCACGATGTCATAGTCGGATGCCAGCATTTCCAGCACCGACTCTGCCACCGCTTTCACCGCCTGCGCCTGGTGTTCAATCGACTGGCTGGCGTTGTCTTTGATAATGCTGTTGCCGCCGATGGCGACGACCATAAGCTCTTTCATTTTGTGTCCTTTAGAAGGTGCGTTCTGGTGCCCTCACCCCGGCCCTCTCCCACAGGGAGAG
Source organism: Allium fistulosum (assembly GCA_030737815.1). Classification (NCBI taxonomy): domain Eukaryota; kingdom Viridiplantae; phylum Streptophyta; class Magnoliopsida; order Asparagales; family Amaryllidaceae; genus Allium; species Allium fistulosum. The sequence continues at coordinate 79,669,197 of JASFAW010000010.1, forward strand.
GGGGAGTAACAGAGAAATCCAGCACATGCTTCACCACAAACATGCCGCCCATCATCAGATACGCGGTGACGAACATCAGCGAACTGCCCTCGGCAAAGCCCACCACCGGGGCATGGATCACGCCAAACAGCGCCAGCAGCGCCCCGACGGCGGCCGCAACGGCTCCGCGCAGCGGCTTGTTGATGATGGCGAAAATGGCGATACAGCCCCACAGCATGCTGGCGAGCGGCGCGCCGTTGCCGAGATGCACCAGGCCTTCGTAGTAAATTCCTTTGCTGTGCAGCACGTCGGTGCCGATCTTCGCCGCGCTGGTGCCCGCCGCCCCCATCACGCTGTTCATCATCGTCAGCGCCCAGTTGGCGATCCACGGGAACAGGCAGATGAAGATCACCGGCACCTCCACTTTGGGCGTTTCCCTTACCACCTGGTTGGCGGTAACAACACCGATAAACACCAGAATCGGCACGATGGCGGTCATCGGAATGATGGCGAGCATAAACGCCCCCAGCCCGAACAGCGGCACGATGAACATAGTCACGCCGGAGGCCAGCGTATAGCCGATGCTCGCGCCCATCGCTTTCCAGCCAGGGTGGCCAACGTAGACCGTCACCGGGAACGGGTTCCCCATCAGGCAGCCGAGCATCGACGCCAGACCGTTCGCCAGCATCACCTTACGCGTCGGGTACGCATCTCCCGCCGCGTGGGCGCTTTCGATGTTCTCCAGGTCAAAGATGTAGTTCGCCAGCCCCAGCGGCACGGCAGATGCCAGATACGGCAGCGCGTGCGGCAGGCCCTGCATGAAGCTGTCCACGTGCACTTCCGGCGGGTTAAAGCCGAAGGATGACATGGACGCTTTAATCGCTTCCGGGCTTTGCAGGCCGGAGATCCACGCCAGTGCCGTACCGGCAATCAACAGCAGCAGACCGGTCGGGATACGGGCGAAAATCGGCTTTTTACCGAACCAGTTGATGAAGATCAGCAGCAGCACGATGAACGACACGGTCGGCGCTTCGAACGCCTGCAGCATCGGGTTCATCGCCAGCAGCAGCAGGCCCAAACCGGAGAGGCACGACAGCAGCACGGTGCGCGGGATCATCTTGCGGATGGTTTCACCGAGGAACGAACCGCCCGCGAGGATCATCGCCTCCACGAAGCACCACACCAGGCCAATCTGGATCGCGAAGTCCGCATCGCCGGTCTGCTGATAAACCGGCATCAGCACCAGGAAAGTCACGGTAAAAATCGACGGCGCGCTCGGGCCGGACGGCAGCGCGGTCACGTCCGTACGCCCGGTGGCGCGCGCCATCTGCATGCCGAACCAGGCGTAGCAAATACTCGCGACCAGCACCGCCAGCCCGAAGGCCGGCGCGATGCGTCCATAAACAATCTCCTTCGGGATGCCGACGACAAAAATGAGCAGCCCCATCATGGTCAGCAAATTGGTCAGGTTGTTGGTCATCAACCCGAAATACGCCGCCCAGTCACCTCTTTTCCACTCCAGCTTCATGTTTTTCATGGATGCATGCCTTATAAAAAGTAGCGATCGCGGAAGGTCAACAGCGCCTTTTCAAAACAGCTAAACGGCGGGTGAACGATGCCCGCCCCAATCATGCCGATGCCCGCGTCTTTGTGGGCAATGGCGGTGTTAATCACCGGCAGAATGCCGCTGCCCGCGACTTTGGTGATGTCGATGGCGGTTGGGATGCCCATAAACGAGAGCAGCGGAATGGTGACGTTCGGGTTTTCGCCGAGGGTGATTTCGCGCATCTGGCGCGAGAAGTCGATGGCTTCATCCACCGTGCCGCCCACCAGCGCAACGATTGCCGGGGCCGTCGCCATCGCAAAGCCGCCGATGCCGTAGGTTTCGGTGATGGCGCTGTCGCCGATGTCCAGCCCGGAGTCTTCCGGCTTATAGCCTGCGAACATCGGGCCAATCACCTGCTGCGCCGGGCCGGTGAACCACTGCCCCGGCAGGCCGGAAACGCGCAGGCCAAACTCGTAGCCGTTGCGCGCCATGGTGGTGACGACGGTGCTGTACTCAATGCCGTGAGCGGCGTCCAGCGCGGCCTTACACATCGCCATCCACGTCGGGCCGGAGAAGTAGTCGCTGCTGGCGACAAACTCGAACACCTCGCGCTGCTGCTCCACCGGATAGCCCGCCTGAATCAGCCCCGGCGTTAGCGCCTGGATCAGCAGCGTGGTGCCCGCGTTGTTGCGGTTGTGGCACTCGTCGCCCATGTGCAGCGCCTGGGCCAGCATCAGGCGCAGGTCGATTTCGCCGATAATCTTCATCGCGTCGCGCAGCATCGGGCCGAGCACGTCGCGCATCCAGTTCAGGCGGTCGATGACGCTCTGGTCGTTGGCCCCCATGCGCAGGATCTTCGCCATCTGCTCGCTGAGGTTGGTGAACGCGCGGTTGCCGTAGGTTTTGTTTTCAACGATGTGCATAAACATCGACGCGGAGGTAACGCCCGCCATCGAGCCCACGCAGTCGTGCTCGTGGCACGGCGAGAAGGTAATTTCGCCAGAGGCGGCGAGCCTTGCCGCATCGTCCAGATCTTTCGCCAGCCCTTCAAACACCAGCGCCCCGGTGACCGCCCCCTTCATCGCCCCGCACATGTTCTCCCAGGCGACAGGCGGACCGGCGTGCAGAATGGTGGTGCGGGTCATGCCCGGCACAACGTTAATGGCCTGGTCATAGCCCACCAGCACCGGATGAGACTGAATAATGCGCTCAAGGGCGATTTGGTTAGCGGCGGCGATTTTCTCCGCCAGCGGTTTTTCCGCCAGCCGATCGAGCGCTTCAACGACCTGCATATTGCCCCGCCCCGGCGGCGTCCAGTCGAGCTGGGTGACGGGAACGTGCTGTTTTTTGAGATCGTCGCTGAACATCGCAATGCCGACGTTAATCACGTTCAGCGGCTGGTTGAATAAGGTCGTCATTATGCTTTCTCCCCTTTGCAGACAAATTCGCGTGCCAGTAATCCGGTGTTGGTGCTGCTGCTGGCCCAGATGACGCCTGCGTCGGTCAGCAGCTGGCACTGCTGCGCCAGCGACTGCGGATCCTGGTCGGTGCCGAGCACGTAGCCGAGAATTTCCAGCGGACGGTTATCGGCCTTCGCGATGGCCTGCGCCTCTTTAATGGCGTCGATCATTACGCCGACCGGATCCTCGTGCGCGCCGAAGCCCAGCACGAAGTCCATCACAATTACCCCGACTTCCGGGTCGCGGGCTTCCTGCAGCAGGCGGCTGATGCGATTGGTCGGGTCGATCATCGGGTGCGGCTTGCCGTTGGTGAAATCGTCGTCGCCAAAGTCGAGAAAGGTATGGGCTTTACTGACGCTTATGTCGCTCAGGCGCTTAGCCGGATCCGGCTGGATGTTGCTGTAGACGTCGTCGAATTTCGCAAGCGCCGCGAACATCGCCTCGTCGCACAGGGTGCCGCCGCAGAACAGGCCGCGAATGTACTTCTGCTGCGGGGTCAGGCGGGCGCGCACTTCTTCAATCAACGGCCAGTTGAGCTGATGCAGATCGAGGGACTCTTTTTTGATGCCGGTGAGCAGGACCGCCTTCAGGGCCGCCTCTTTAGTGCCGCGCGCAAACTGCAGGCCGTCTTCATCGGCGGGCGGTTCGCTGTGCCCAAGGAAGCAGACAACCACCGGCTTACGGCAGGCGCGCGCGCGGGCCAGCACTTTCTCCGCCACGGCTGGCGCTGGCGGCTTGGAGATCAGCGCGATAACCAGGGTGTCCTCGTCGGCTTCCAGCATGTCGATGGCGTCGAGCATCATCAGGCCGCCAATTTTCTCGCTGAGATCGCGCCCGCCGGTACCGATCAGCTGCGACACGCCGCCGCCGAATTCGTGAATGCGCACGCTCAGCTCCTGGCTGCCGGTGCCGGATGCGCCGACGATGCCAATCGGTCCGCGGCGCACCGCGTTGGCGAAGCTCAATCCCGCGCCGTTGATGATGGCGGTGCCGCAGTCCGGCCCCATCATCAGCAGCCCTTTCTTATGCGCCAGCTGCTTCAGCGCCAGCTCGTCGTCGAGCGACACGTTATCGGAAAACAGCATCACGTTAAGATCGTTTTCCAGCGCCTGGCGCGCTTCGCGGGCGGCGAAGGTGCCGTTGACGGAAATCACCGCGAGGTTGCTCTCCGGCCGATGGGTTTTGGCGCTGGCAATCGTAGCGTAGCGCGCTTCATGGGCGCCGCCGCTCTCTTTACGCGTGAACAGCGCTTCGATGGCCGCCAGCGTTTCATCATTCGCCGCGTCGCCTTTAATTACGATCATCAGGTCGCCGTTTTTGGCTTCCGCTAATTCCGGCGTTAATAGCCCGAGGTTTTTTAATACGCCTTTGTTCATTTCCGTCGCCATCGCGACAAACGCCTGCTCGACGCCCGGTAATTTATTGGCTTTGGTGGAAACGGACATTAATGAGACGGAGTCAAAATAGGTGTTCTTTTTTATGACGATTTTTGTGGGCATTATTTTCTCCTGAACGCGGATAAAAGGGGGCCACCGTCGTGCAAAATGCACGTCGGTAAAAATGCTTTTTAAATTAACGGCCAGCCGGACGCGGCTGACCGAATGCGTTATGCGCCCGCCGCCAGCAGCAGGTCAGCTATTGCATCGAAGCCTTTTTCCCGCGCCAGCTCGAGCGGGGTTTTACCGTATTTATCGGTCATGTGCGGGTTCGCGCCGTGATCCAGCAGCAGCTTCACGATCTCCTGCTGCTTTGCGCCGCCGTCGTTGAGCACGATCGCTTCCAGCAGCGGCGTCCAGCCGACAAAGTTGGTGTGGTTGACGTTGATATCCGTTTTTTCCAGCAGTTCGCGCACGATCTCCACGTGCCCCTTTTCACTGGCAGGGGTAATGCCCACGCCGCCAAAGCGCGTCAGGCGATCGAGATCCGGATTTGCCGGAAGGACAAGGCGCAGCAGGGTAATATCGTTGGTCAGGCAGCTAATCAGGAAAGGGTTAAAGCAGGTCTGATCCTGTTTATCAATATCCGCCCCGGCGGCAATTAATAACGCCACGCAGTCATAATGCTTTTTCAGGCTGGCAATAATAACGGCGGTTCTTTTCTGTCGATTGGTGGCGTTAATATCCACGCCTTTCTCCAGACAGGCTTTTAGCGCATCGCTATTGCCCTCTTCTGCCGCCAGCAGAAATTCAGTAACGAGTTCGTTCGCAGACATATCCAGACTCCCGATGTTTTTATTTCTGTTGACCTGAGAATAGCAACAGCCTGGTGATAAAAGAATCCGCTTAAAAATGATTCATCGACAGTCAATTCATTGTTGAGGTAAATTCAATAAACTGGTTAAAACGTGCGTCTGTGCAACCTTTTTCTTATGTTTCTCCGCTTTTTAGCGCTTCTGGCTGCATTATGCTTATGCCTGACGAAGCCTTACTGCGTGCGGCTTTCGACAAAGAGTCAGAACTGTGATCGGCTTCAAATGCGTTGTAACGACGCTGTTAAAATATGTTCAAAACTGATGGCTGAAGGGAGTGAGATATGAATTCCATCTTTACCGAGGAAAACCTGCTGGCCTTTACTACCGCCGCACGCTTCGGCAGCTTCAGCAAAGCCGCCGCCGAACTGGGCGTGACGACCTCTGCCATCAGTTACACCATTAAGCGCATGGAGACCGGGCTGGACGTGGTGCTGTTTGTCCGCAGCACGCGCAGCATCGAGCTGACCGAGTCCGGTTTTTACTTTTACCGTAAGGCCACCGACCTGCTTAATGACTTTCACGCCATCAAGCGCGGGATTGACACCATTTCTCAGGGCATTGAGGCGCGGGTGCGCATCTGTATCAACCAGCTTTTGTATACCCCACGCCACACGGCGCGGCTGCTGCAGGTGCTGAAAAAGCAGTTTCCCACCTGTCAGATCACCGTGACCACCGAGGTCTACAACGGCGTCTGGGACTCCATCATCAACAACCAGGCCAACATCGCGATTGGCGCGCCGGACACGCTGCTGGACGGTGGCGGGATTGATTACACCGAGATCGGCGCCATTCGCTGGGTGTTTGCCATCGCGCCGGAACACCCGCTGGCATTCACCCCGGAACCAATAGCGGAAAGCCAGCTGCGCCTGTATCCCAACATCATGGTGGAAGATACCGCGCACACCATTAACAAAAAGGTTGGCTGGCTGCTGCACGGGCAGGAGGCGATTCTGGTCCCGGACTTTAACACCAAATGTCAGTGTCAGATCCTGGGCGAAGGGATTGGCTTTTTGCCGGAATACATGGTCCGCGAGGCGGTAGACACGGGGCTGCTGGTCACCCGACGGATTAACAACCCGCGTCAGGACTCGCGCATGCTGCTCGCCACGCAGCATGCCGCAACCGGCCAGGTCACGCGGTGGATCAAGCAGCAGTTTGGTCCGGCGGGGGTACTGACCGATATCTATAGCGATTTACTGTGGCGCGCCTAGCTTTTGCTCTGTACCCAAAACGCGTGAATGAGGCCGGGGAAGTAGCCCAGCAGCGTCAGAAGAATGTTGATAATAAACGCCCAGCCAAACCCTTTACCCAACAGCACGCCCAGCGGCGGTATGAGGATCGTAAAAACAATACGCCAAAATCCCATATAAACACTCCGTTCAATCTAATCCATTGTAAATAATAAAGAGAACGCTGTAAGCATAGCCAGTTTATTCGTCTGTACCAGTTCCGGGCCTCGCGTTTACCCTCTTTTACGCTTTTGTCGCTGGTTTAATGCACCGGATTAGTTTAGCATTCACTTAATTAAGCAAACACTAAACTATTATGACCGAACTCGAACAGCTTCAGGCCAGCGCCGGACAGGCCGCCACACTTTTAAGAGCGATGAGCAACCCGCGTCGGCTGCTGATCCTCTGCACCCTGTGCGGAGCGCCCGGCACCAGCGCGGGGGAGCTTGCGCGAGCCACGGGGCTAAGTCCTTCCGCCACGTCGCAGCATCTGGCGCGCATGCGTGAGGAAGGGCTTATCGACAGCACCCGCGACGCGCAGCGCATTCTCTATTCCATTAAAAACGATGCGGTACATCAGCTTATCAGCACCCTGAAAACCCTTTATTGCCCGTAAGGAGTCGCCATGTCACTTCCTCTTCTTTCACCGCGCCAGGCGAATGCCCGCGTCGCTGAAGGCGCAAAACTGATTGATATTCGTGATGCCGACGAGTACGCCCGCGAGCATATTCCCGCCGCGCGGTCCGTGCCGCTGGATACCTTACCCGGCACACTTAACGCGCAGGCGGGCGATACGGTGATTTTTCACTGCCAGTCCGGCGCCCGGACGTCGGGGAATGCCGAGCGCCTTGCTCAGGCCGCCGCGCCCGCAGAGGCATTTGTGGTCGAGGGGGGGATTCAGGGCTGGAAGCTGGCGGGGCTGCCAACCGTCGAAGACAAATCCCAGCCGCTGCCGCTGATGCGTCAGGTGCAAATTGCCGCCGGGCTGTTGATACTCTGCGGCGTGGTGCTGGGCTATAGCATCTCCAGCGGCTTTTTCCTGCTCAGCGGTTTTGTCGGAGGCGGGCTGCTGTTCGCCGGTGTGACGGGCTTTTGCGGCATGGCGCGACTGCTCAAGGTGATGCCATGGAACCGGCGTACCTCATAAGCAGTAATCGGTGAATTACGCTGTACCCGGCGTCATGCGTGGGCTAAGGTGAAGATCGCTAAAACGATGAGGAGGTAATATGTTTTCTGTCGGTGATTATGTGCAACCGCGTAAAGGCGGCCCGAAACTGAAAGTGCTCGAAGTGAACGGTGACAGCATTGTGGCGGTCCAGGCCAGCAATGAGCAAGGCGAGAAATATACGCTGAAAGCCGCCGACGTGGCGCCTTATACCGAAGAAGGTGATTTCGGCGTCTGCTGAACAGTCAGCCGGGCGGCGTATTCCGCCCGGCTCATCCGTTAGATCAGAAAATCATCCAGTGATTTACCGTCTGCCAGCGCGCTGGCGATAGGCTTCGGCGTGCGGCCCTGGCCGGTCCACGTTTTCTCTTCGCCGTTCTGGTCAATAAAGCGATATTTTGCTTCACGCGGCTTACGCTTTTTCGCTGGCTTACCCGTCTGCGCCAGTTCAGAACCCAGCAGGTCAGTCGGGGAAATACCATCGGCTTTCATCCGCTCCAGCAGAGCATTAATTTTTTCCTGCTGCTCAGCACGCTGCTGCTCTAATTCCGTCAGCTCGCTGCGTTTCTCTTCAGTAACGACCCTGACCTTTTCCAGCATTTCCTCAAGAACGTCCAGGGATAATTCACGCGCCATGGCACGCAGGGTTCGGATATTATTAAGATTCTGTAACGTCAAAGACATATTATTTGAAAACCTTTTCTTTGGGGGATAAATAGATAAATCGCCGACAGAATAATTCATTTGAGTTGAAATATCTACCCAGGGGTCCGTACGGGCATCAGCGTTAATATATTTAGAACTCACTGTTAATAATAGCGCAAGGCGCTGACAGGACACCGGTGAATCCAATCACCACATTAATATAAATAGCCAACTTTAATCCAAATCACAGCATACTGCGCCGCGTCAGGTGGAGGATTCCTGACTTTCGCCACTAACAAAATCAATCCATTGATTTTAATGCAAAAACCATCAAACAAGACAGATTATAACGATCGGAACAAAAAACGAACAGCTTTAGAGAATTTTGTGGACAAAAGGCGATTAAATAAAAATTAATCACTAGTTGTTAGTTCAAACACAGAGATATACGCTATACACGTCAAACAAACCAACCTAAAGCACTAACCGCTGAGGGAAAATCGTTTCTTTTGTGTTCTTCTCAAGGAGTTCAGACATGTTCTCGCCGCAATCTCGCCTGCGCCACGCGGTGGCGGATACTTTCGCGATGGTTGTTTACTGTTCCGTCGTGAACATGCTGATCGAAATATTCCTCTCCGGAATGTCCTTCGAGCAGTCGCTTTCTTCTCGTCTGGTGGCGATCCCGGTCAATATTATCATTGCATGGCCTTACGGTTTATACCGCGATGCCGTAATGCGCTTCGCGCGTCGTATCAGCCCCGCAGGCTGGGTGAAAAACCTGGCGGACGTTCTGGCGTATGTGACGTTCCAGTCGCCGGTTTACGTGGCCATTCTCCTGACAGTCGGTGCAGACTGGCACCAGATCGCTGCCGCGGTCAGTTCGAATATTGTGATTTCGATGTTGATGGGAGCCGTTTACGGCTATTTCCTCGACTACTGCCGCCGCCTGTTTAAGGTCAGCCAGTACAGCCAGGCAAAAGCGTGATGTGAAGCGACTGGCGCACGCCAGTCGCGGATTTACTGTACGTCGCCAAACAGTCCCTTCAAAAATCGCTCCAGCGCCATACGCGAACTGAAACCGTGCGGAATACCATAATGCTCATGCCGTTCACCGCCTAAATAGAGCGGAAATTGCTGATAATGATCGCAGGTTTTAATATCCGAGGCAGGCTCAGCAAATGACAGACTTCTGTCTTTCAGCGTCGGGTGAATAATGAGAGCGGTACGTCCCATTCTTGCTTCGCGATTAACATAAACATAATTCTCGCCGCGGCGATATCCATACGCTTTTGGCGTCACCTCATCCATGGTGAATCCCTCTTTTTCAAGAACGCGTGCCACCTCGTCAGGTCGTAAATACATATCTTTTCCTCGTTATCTTTTCCTGCCCGGCAACCTTACAGTATTCAGCAATAGCAGGGCTTTCAGAATAGTCCATAAACTGCCGGATAACGCGTGATGCGCTTCAGATATTAAATTTCTGAACTAAACTGAACGGGAACACAAAATTACGGAGGATCGTATGTTTAACAGACCGAACCGAAACGATATTAACGACGACGCTCAGGATATTCGTAATGATGTCAGCCAATTAGCGGACACGCTGGAAGAGGTGCTGAAGTCCTGGGGAAGTGACGCGAAGGACGAAGCGGATGCCGCAAAGCGTAAGGCTCAGTCTCTGCTCCGTGAAACTCGCGCCCGTATGAACGGACGTTCACGCGCCACGCAGGCTGCCTGCGATATGGCAAGCTGTGCTACGACCTTCGTGCGTGAAAAACCGCTATGTACTCTGGGAACCGTCGCGGCGGTCGGCATCTTCGTCGGTGCCCTGCTCAGCCTGCGTAAATAATCCCACGTTTTCTGCCCCGGTAGCCTCAGGCGCCGGGGCTTTTTTATGCCCGTTAGCCTGAAAAACCCGTACAGCCTGCCCTGCCCCGCTGTGCTCATCACTGGGGCGACATCAATCTAAATTTCCCATATCTTGTATGGTTGAAACTTAAGATAACTACATCTAGTATTCCTTTTAGCAAGACATACACAACCCGACGCGATGATTCGCGCCGCACTCTCATTTTAAATGGAAATACGAATCATGAGCATTATTATTTACACTCGTAACGATTGTGTTCAGTGCCACGCGACCAAACGGGCAATGGAAAGCCGCGGCGTGGCGTTTGAAATGGTGAATGTTGACCAGGTCCCCGAGGCCGCAGATACCCTGCGCAAGCAGGGTTTTCGTCAGCTTCCGGTGGTAGTCGCTGGGGAGACAAGCTGGTCTGGTTTCCGCCCGGACATGATTAACCGCCTGAGCGCTCAGGCCGCCCGGGCATGAGTGGGCTGGTTTTCTTCTCCAGCAGCTCGGAATACACGCTCCGCTTTATTGAGCGCGTCGGGCTGCCTGCGGTGCGCATTCCGCTGAACGAGCGGGAGCGGATCCGGGTAGAGGAACCTTACATTCTGGTGGTGCCCAGCTACGGCGGCGGCGGTACGGCAGGAGCCGTGCCTCGCCAGGTGATCCGCTTTCTGAACGATCCTCATAACCGCGGGCTAATCCGCGGCGTGATCGCGGCGGGGAATCGCAATTTCGGCGATGCCTTCGGCCGCGCCGGGGATGTCATTTCTCAAAAATGCGGCGTGCCGTATCTCTATCGTTTTGAGCTGATGGGGACACAGCAGGACGTCGAAAACGTGCGTAAAGGAGTGAACGAATTTTGGCAACGACAACCGCAGAACGGGTGATTCAGGCGACGCCGGATTACCACGCATTAAACGCCATGCTTAACCTCTACGATCGGGAGGGGCGCATTCAGTTCGATAAAGATCGTGAGGCGGTGGACGCCTTTTTTGCCGCCCACGTGCGGCCCAACAGCGTGACGTTTGCGAGCCAGAATGAACGTCTCGACTATCTGGTTAACGAGGGCTACTACGACGCGCGCACGCTCACCCGCTACGACCGCGCCTTTATGGTGAAGCTGTTTGAGCGCGCCCACGCCAGCGGCTTTCGCTTCCAGACGTTTCTCGGCGCGTGGAAGTACTACACCAGCTACACCCTGAAAACCTTTGACGGTAAACGCTACTTAGAGAGCTTTGAAGATCGCGTGGCGATGGTGGCGCTGACCCTGGCGCAGGGTGATGAAGCGCTGGCGGAGCAGCTCGCCGACGAGATCCTCTCCGGACGCTTCCAGCCCGCCACGCCGACCTTCCTCAACTGCGGCAAAGCCCAGCGCGGCGAGCTGGTCTCCTGTTTCCTGCTGCGTATCGAAGACAATATGGAGTCGATTGGCCGCGCGGTGAACTCGGCGCTGCAGCTTTCCAAACGCGGCGGCGGCGTGGCGTTTCTGCTCTCGAACCTGCGTGAAGCGGGCGCGCCGATCAAGCGCATCGAAAACCAGTCCTCCGGCGTGATCCCGGTGATGAAGATGCTGGAAGATGCCTTCTCCTATGCCAACCAGCTTGGCGCGCGTCAGGGCGCGGGCGCGGTTTACCTGCATGCGCACCACCCGGACATTCTGCGTTTTCTCGATACCAAGCGCGAAAACGCCGACGAAAAAATTCGCATCAAAACCCTGTCGCTCGGCGTGGTGATCCCGGACATCACCTTTAAGCTGGCCAAAGAGAATGCCGAGATGGCGCTCTTCTCGCCGTACGACATCGAGCGTATTTACGGCAAAGCGTTTGGCGACGTGGCCATCAGCGAACTTTATGACGAACTGGTGGCCGACGATCGCATTCGCAAAAAAACCATCAATGCCCGCGATTTTTTCCAGCGGCTGGCGGAGATCCAGTTTGAGTCCGGCTATCCGTACATCATGTTTGAGGATACGGTGAACCGCGCGAACCCGATTGCCGGGCGTATCAACATGAGCAACCTGTGCTCGGAGATTTTGCAGGTCAACAGCGCGTCAGCCTACGACGAGAACCTGGACTACGCGGACATCGGCAAGGATATCTCCTGCAACCTCGGGTCGCTGAATATTGCCCACACCATGGATTCCCCCGACTTTGGCCGCACGGTGGAGACCGCCATTCGCGGGCTGACGGCGGTATCGGACATGAGCCACATCCGCAGCGTGCCGTCTATTGAAGCAGGCAACGCCGCGTCGCACGCCATCGGTCTGGGGCAGATGAACCTGCACGGCTATCTGGCGCGGGAAGGCATCGCCTACGGCAGCCCGGAAGGGCTGGATTTCACCAACCTCTATTTCTACACCATTACCTGGCACGCGCTGCACACCTCGATGATGCTGGCGCGCGAGCGCAGCCAGCGGTTCGCGGGCTTTGAGCACTCCCGCTACGCCAGCGGGGAATATTTCAGCCAGTATCTCGAAGGCGACTGGCAGCCGAAAACCGAAAAAGTACGCGAACTGTTTGCCCGCGCGGGGATTACCCTGCCGACGCGCGAGATGTGGCAGCAGCTGCGAGACGAGGTGATGCGCTACGGCATTTATAACCAGAACCTGCAGGCCGTCCCGCCGACCGGATCGATTTCCTACATCAACCACGCCACGTCGAGTATTCATCCGATCGTGTCGAAAATTGAAATTCGTAAGGAAGGCAAAACCGGGCGCGTTTACTACCCTGCCCCGTTTATGACCAATGAGAACCTGGCGCTGTATCAGGACGCGTATGAGATCGGCCCGGAGAAAATCATCGATACCTACGCGGAGGCGACAAAACATGTGGATCAGGGGCTGTCGCTGACGCTGTTCTTCCCGGACACCGCCACCACGCGGGATATCAACAGAGCGCAAATCTACGCCTGGAAGAAAGGCATCAAAACGCTCTACTACATTCGCCTGCGCCAGCTTGCGCTGGAAGGCACCGAAATCGAAGGCTGCGTGTCCTGCGCGCTGTAAGGAGAAAGGATGAAACTGTCACGCGTGAGTGCCGTTAACTGGAACAAAATCCAGGACGATAAAGACCTGGAGGTATGGAACCGCCTGACCAGCAACTTCTGGCTGCCGGAAAAGGTTCCGCTCTCCAACGATATTCCGGCCTGGCAAACGCTCGGCCACGCCGAACAGCAGCTGACGATCCGCGTCTTTACTGGCCTGACGCTGCTGGACACCATTCAGAATACCGTCGGTGCACCGGCGCTGATGAGCGATGCGCTGACGCCGCACGAAGAGGCGGTGATGTCGAATATCAGCTTTATGGAGGCGGTGCATGCCCGCTCCTACAGCTCGATTTTCTCGACCCTGTGCCAGACCAAAGACGTGGACGCGGCCTACGCCTGGAGTGAAGAGAGCGAGTCACTACAGAGAAAGGCGGAGCTGGTTCTGGAATATTACCGCGCCGACGAGCCGCTGAAGAAAAAGATCGCCAGCGTGTTCCTGGAATCTTTCCTCTTCTATTCCGGCTTCTGGCTGCCCATGTACTGGTCGAGCCGGGGCAAGCTCACCAACACCGCCGATTTGATTCGGCTCATCATTCGCGATGAAGCGGTGCACGGGTATTACATTGGCTATAAGTATCAGAAAGGGCTGGAGAAAATCAGCGAGGCGAAGCGCGAGGAGCTTAAAGGCTTTGCGCTCGATTTGCTGATGGATCTGTACGACAACGAGCTGAGCTATACCGAGGAACTCTACGCCGGCACCGGCTGGGAGGACGACGTGAAGGCCTTCCTCTGCTACAACGCCAACAAGGCGCTGATGAACCTGGGCTACGACGCGCTTTTCCCGCCGGAGATGGCGGAGGTGAACCCGGCGATTCTGGCCGCGCTGTCGCCCAATGCCGACGAAAACCACGATTTCTTCTCGGGATCTGGCTCATCGTATGTGATGGGCAAAGCGGTGGAAACCGAGGATGAAGACTGGGATTTTTAATGAACGCTAACGTTCGTTAATTTAATATAAACCCAACAACTCCCGCTCTAATATTTACAAAACAACTACACTGTAATTTCCACGTCATATTCGCCTGAATCATTCCGGTTCAGGCGAAATTTCCCGATGCAGCAGCAAAAAATTGAGAAAAATTCAAACCGCCCTCAGCCCTTTATTCATGGGAAATTCAGCCGTTTCGCTTACTTCAAAATTCCGCCCTTAGCCCGACTCAGGGTTGTCTCAGATTCTCAGTATGTTAGGGTTATGCCCGTTAACAATTTACCATGGTAATCATATCGGCATAAACAAATAACAGGACACTCTCTATTGCATGGCAATTAAATTAGAAGTGAAAAATCTTTATAAAGTATTTGGCGAGCACCCGCAGCGCGCATTCAAATATATTGAGAAAGGCCTTACGAAAGAGCAAATTCTGGAAAAAACCGGGCTATCGCTTGGCGTTAAAGACGCCAGTCTGGCCATTGAAGAAGGCGAGATTTTTGTCATCATGGGATTATCCGGTTCGGGTAAATCCACTATGGTTCGCCTTCTCAATCGCCTGATTGAACCCACCCGCGGGCAGGTGCTGATTGACGGCGTGGATATCGCCAGAATATCAGACGCAGAGCTTCGCGAGGTGCGCAGAAAGAAGATCGCAATGGTGTTCCAGTCATTCGCGCTAATGCCGCACATGACGGTGCTGGATAATACCGCTTTCGGCATGGAATTAGCCGGCACGCCGGCTCAGGAACGTCAGGAAAAAGCCCTTGATGCGCTGCGTCAGGTCGGGCTGGAAAATTATGCGCATGCGTACCCGGATGAACTTTCCGGCGGTATGCGTCAGCGCGTGGGATTAGCCCGTGCATTAGCCATTAATCCAGACATATTATTAATGGATGAAGCCTTCTCCGCCCTCGATCCGTTAATTCGCACCGAGATGCAGGATGAGCTGGTAAAATTACAGGCTAAACATCAGCGAACGATTGTCTTTATTTCCCACGATCTGGATGAAGCCATGCGTATTGGCGACCGCATTGCCATTATGCAAAACGGTGAAGTGGTGCAGGTCGGCACGCCGGATGAAATTCTCAATAATCCGGCGAACGATTATGTCCGCACCTTCTTCCGCGGCGTGGATATTAGCCAGGTCTTTAGCGCCAAAGATATTGCCCGTCGAACGCCAAACGGCATTATCCGTAAAACGCCAGGCTTCGGCCCGCGCTCGGCGCTTAAGCTGCTGCAGGACGAAGACCGTGAATACGGTTATCTGGTTGAACGCGGCAATAAATTTGTTGGCATTGTCTCCATCGACTCCCTGAAAACGGCTCTCACTGAGAACCAGGGAATCGATGCGGCGTTAATTGACGCTCCGCTTGCCGTGGACGCCGAAACGCCGCTCAGCGAGCTGCTTTCTCACGTGGGCCAGGCGCCGTGCGCCGTGCCGGTCGTGGGTGAGGAACAACAGTACGTCGGCATCATCTCAAAACGGATGCTGCTGCAGGCTTTAGATCGCGAGGGGGCAAACAATGACCGATCAATCTAACCCGTGGGGCACCGCTGAGGCAGCGGACAGCGCTGCGCAATCCGCCGACGCGTGGGGTTCCACGCCAGCGCCGACCGATGGCGGCGGCGCGGCAGACTGGCTCAACAGCGCACCCGCGCCAGCGCCAGAACACTTCAACATCATGGATCCGTTCCATAAAACGCTGATCCCGCTGGACAGCTGGGTCACAGAGGGGATCGACTGGGTGGTCACCCACTTCCGTCCGGTCTTCCAGGGGATCCGCGTCCCGGTGGATTACATCCTGAACGGCTTCCAGCAGCTGATGCTGGGGATGCCGGCACCGGTGGCGATTATCCTGTTCTCCCTGATCGCCTGGCAGTTCGGTAGCGCAGGGATGGGGGTCGCTACGCTGATTTCGCTGATTGCCATTGGCGCGATTGGCGCGTGGTCGCAGGCGATGATCACCCTGGCGCTGGTGCTGACCGCCCTGCTCTTCTGCGTTGTCATCGGCCTGCCGATGGGGATCTGGCTGGCGCGCAGCCCGCGGGCGGCAAAGATTATTCGTCCGCTGCTGGATGCGATGCAGACCACCCCGGCGTTCGTCTATCTGGTGCCTATCGTGATGCTGTTCGGCATAGGCAACGTGCCGGGCGTGGTGGTGACCATTATCTTCGCCCTGCCGCCGATTATTCGTCTGACCATTCTGGGGATTAACCAGGTGCCTGCGGACCTGATCGAAGCGTCACGCTCGTTCGGCGCCAGCCCGCGCCAGATGCTGTTTAAGGTTCAGCTCCCGCTGGCGATGCCGACCATCATGGCGGGCGTTAACCAGACGCTGATGCTGGCCCTGTCGATGGTGGTGATCGCCTCGATGATCGCCGTTGGCGGACTGGGTCAGATGGTGCTGCGCGGCATTGGCCGTCTCGACATGGGGCTGGCCACCGTCGGCGGCGTCGGCATTGTGATCCTCGCCATTATCCTTGACCGCCTGACTCAGGCCGTCGGTCGTGATTCACGCAGTCGCGGCAACCGTCGCTGGTATACCACCGGCCCTGTCGGGTTACTGACCCGTCCATTTACAAAATAAGGAACAACGATGCGACAGAGCGTACTTTTTGCCACAGCGTTTGCCACCCTTGTCTCCACCAGCGCGTTTGCGGCTGACCTGCCGGGTAAAGGCATTACCGTACAGCCGGTGCAGAGCACCATTTCAGAAGAGAGCTTCCAGACCCTGATCGTCAGCCGCGCGCTGGAGAAGCTGGGCTACACGGTTAACACGCCGAGCGAAGTAGATTACAACGTGGGCTACACGTCGATTGCCTCCGGTGACGCCACCTTTACCGCCGTCAACTGGCAGCCGCTGCACGACGACATGTATGCCGCCGCCGGCGGTGACAAGAAGTTCTATCGCGAAGGGACCTTCGTGACGGGTGCGGCTCAGGGGTATCTGATTGACAAGAAAACTGCGGACCAGTACCACATCACCAACATTGAACAGCTGAAAGATCCGAAGATCGCCAAACTGTTCGACACCAACGGTGACGGCAAGGCCGACATGATGGGCTGCTCGCCCGGCTGGGGCTGTGAAGCGGTGATTAACCACCAGAACAAAGCGTTCGATCTGGCGAAAACCGTCGACGTGAGCCACGGCAACTACTCCGCGATGATGGCCGACACCATTGCCCGCTTCAAAGAGGGGAAACCGGTGATCTACTACACCTGGACGCCGTACTGGGTAAGCGACGTGCTGAAGCCGGGCAAAGACGTGGTGTGGCTGCAGGTGCCGTTCTCCTCCCTGCCGGGCGAGCAGAAGGATATCGACACCAAACTGCCGAACGGCATGAACTACGGCTTCCCGGTGAATACCATGCACATCGTGGCTAATAAAGCCTGGGCGGAGAAAAACCCGGCGGCGGCGAAGCTATTCTCGGTGATGAAGCTGCCGCTGGCGGACATCAATGCCCAGAACGCAATGATGCATGCGGGCAAATCGTCTGAAGCGGATGTGAAAGGCCACGTCGACGGCTGGATCAAAGCCCACCAGCAGCAGTTTGACGGCTGGGTGAAAGAGGCGCTTGAAGCGCAGAAGTAAAAACAAAACCCTCCCCCTCACCCTAACCCTCTCCCAGAGGGAGAGGGGACGATGACCTCCCTCTCCCCTTGGGAGAGGGCCGGGGTGAGGGGATCAAACCGCACAATCCACCTAAACCGCACAATACATCACCCAACAATCCCCCAACTTTCACAATCATTAGCTATTATGGTTTCCGGAAAAATAATCACTCAACTAACGATTCCTGAAACTAATGACAAAAACAACTCAAGGGCTTAGCCCCGCACTCATCCTTTTAATGTCCGTGGCAACGGGTCTGGCGGTCGCCAGCAACTATTACGCGCAGCCTCTTCTCGACACCATCGCCCGCGCGTTCAATCTCTCCGCCAGCTCCGCAGGCTTTATCGTCACCGCTGCACAGCTGGGCTATGCCGCCGGGCTGCTGTTCCTGGTGCCGCTCGGCGATATGTTTGAACGCCGAATGCTGATCGTCTCCATGACCCTGCTGGCCGCCGGTGGGATGCTGATCACCGCCAGCAGCCAGTCGCTGACGATGATGATCGTCGGTACCCGCGCTAACGGGGCTGTTCTCCGTGGTGGCGCAAATCCTGGTCCCGCTCGCCGCGACCCTCGCCTCCCCGGAAAAACGCGGCAAGGTGGTGGGCACCATCATGAGCGGCCTGCTGCTGGGGATTTTGCTGGCGCGTACCGTTGCAGGGCTGCTGGCAAGCCTCGGCGGCTGGCGCACCGTATACTGGGTGGCGAGCGTGCTGATGGTCGTCATGGCGCTGGCGCTGTGGCGCGGGCTGCCAAAAGTGAAGCAGGAAAACCACCTGAACTATCCTCAGCTGCTGGCCTCCGTTTTCAGCCTGTTTACGCAGGACAAGCTTCTGCGCACCCGCGCCCTGCTGGGCTGTTTCACCTTCGCTAACTTCAGCATTCTGTGGACGTCGATGGCGTTTTTGCTGGCCGCGCCGCCGTTCAATTATTCCGAAGGGGTGATTGGCCTGTTCGGCCTGGCCGGTGCCGCAGGCGCGCTGGGGGCACGCCCCGCTGGCGGGCTGGCCGACAAGGGCAAATCCCACCTGACCACCTCCGCAGGGCTGGTTTTACTTCTGCTCTCCTGGGCGGCGATCTGGTACGGACACATCTCGGTGCTGGCGCTGATCGTCGGTATCCTGGTGCTCGATCTCACCGTTCAGGGCGTTCACATCACCAATCAGACCGTCATCTATCGCGTGAAGCCAGAGGCGCGTAACCGCCTGACGGCCGGATACATGACCAGCTACTTCATCGGCGGCGCAGCGGGTTCGCTTATTTCAGCGTCGGCGTGGCAGCATGCGGGCTGGTCGGGGGTATGCGCGATCGGGGCCATCGTCGCCACCCTCAACCTGCTAGTATGGTGGCGCGGTTATCACCGTCAGGATGCAATTAACTAACATTTACATTGAGTTGGCCTCTTAGGGTGTTAAGAGGCCCTTCACTCTGTTAATGTAAACGTAATCATTTATCCCAGAAATTTTAATGTGGGTGACATATTTACAATCGGCATGAATAGTTCAGACCCCCGTCCTCACATCCTCTCTTCCGCGGGTTCACACCCTACGCTTTCTGTGCTCACCGGGTCACGGACTTACCCGGCGCTTTCTGATGGTGACATAAGTTTGGCGGATATAACCGCACAAATAATTCATTTACATTATTTGTCACTATCGTTACTATATCGGCTGTAATTAATGAGGTTATGCCCAAATGGATAGTTCGTTTACGCCCATTGAACAAATGCTTAAATTCCGCGCCAGTCGCCATGAGGACTTCCCGTATCAGGAAATCCTACTGACTCGCCTGTGCATGCACATGCAGGGTAAGCTACTGGAAAACCGTAATAAAATGCTGAAAGCTCAAGGGATTAACGAGACGTTGTTTATGGCGTTGATTACGCTGGAGTCTCAGGAAAATCACAGCATTCAGCCTTCCGAACTGAGCTGCGCGCTGGGCTCCTCCCGTACCAATGCGACCCGTATTGCCGATGAACTCGAAAAGCGCGGCTGGATTGAGCGCCGTGAAAGCGATAACGATCGCCGCTGCCTGCATCTGCAACTGACCGATAAAGGTCACCAGTTCCTGCGCGAGGTGCTGCCACCTCAGCACAATTGCCTGCACAAACTCTGGTCTGTCCTCAGCACCGCCGAGCGCGACCAGCTTGAGCACATCACTCGCAAGCTGCTCACCCGTCTGGACCAGATGGATGAAGACGGCGCCGTTCTTGAGGCGCTGCGCTAACGCGACGACACGCTCACCATTCCAGATTCATAAGAAAACCGACAGGCCAGCACGTCACAGTGCTGGCCTTTCTGACAACAGGTCGGCTCAGCCGATGTGAAAATAAGAAGATCGTGGAGAACAACAATGAGCGCAAATGCGGAGAGCACTACCCCGCAGCAACCGGCCAACAAGAAAGGCAAACGTAAGAGCGCCCTTCTTCTGTTGACCTTGCTCTTTATCATTATTGCCGTGGCATATGGGATCTATTGGTTTTTAGTACTGCGTCATGCTGAAGAGACTGACGACGCGTACGTGGCAGGGAACCAGGTACAAATTATGGCGCAGGTGTCGGGCAGCGTGACGAAAGTCTGGGCTGACAATACCGACTTTGTGCAAAAAGGCGATGTGTTGGTGACCCTCGATCCAACCGACGCCCAGCAGGCGTTTGAAAAAGCACAGACCGCGCTGGCCTCCAGCGTCCGTCAGACCCGCCAGCTGATGATCAACAGCAAACAGCTGCAGGCCAACATCGACGTGCAGAAAACGGCGCTGGCGCAGGCGCAGAGCGACCTGAACCGCCGCGTACCGCTCGGCACGGCTAACCTGATTGGCCGTGAAGAGCTGCAGCACGCCCGCGATGCCGTTGCCAGCGCTCAGGCACAGCTGGATGTGGCCATTCAGCAGTACAACGCCAACCAGGCGATGGTGCTGGGCACCAGCCTGGAAAACCAGCCCGCCGTACAGCAGTCGGCGACCGAAGTGCGCAACGCGTGGCTTGCCCTGCAGCGTACCAAAATCGTCAGCCCGATGACCGGCTATGTCTCCCGTCGTTCCGTCCAGCCAGGGGCGCAGATTAGCCCAACCACGCCGCTGATGGCGGTCGTGCCGGCAGACAATCTGTGGGTAGACGCCAACTTTAAAGAGACGCAGCTTGCCCATATGCGTATCGGCCAGACCGCGACGGTTGTCAGCGACATCTATGGCGATGACGTGAAGTACACCGGTAAAGTGGTCGGCCTGGACATGGGGACCGGCAGCGCCTTCTCCCTGCTGCCTGCGCAAAACGCCACCGGTAACTGGATCAAAGTGGTTCAGCGTCTGCCCGTGCGTATTGAGCTGGATGCCAAACAGCTGGCGGATCACCCGCTGCGTATCGGCCTCTCAACGCTGGTGACGGTCGACACCGCCAACCGCGACGGTCAGATCCTGGCAAGCCAGGTGCGCAGCAGCCCGGCTTATGAAAGTAACGCCCGTGAAATTAGCCTCGATCCGGTCAACAAGCTGATCGATGACATCGTGAAGGCAAACGCCGGTTAATCCGAAGGTGAGCGTTATGCAACAGCAAAAGCCGCAAAAACCGCTGGAAGGCGCGCAGCTGGTCATTATGACCATCGCGCTGTCGCTGGCGACATTCATGCAGGTGCTGGACTCCACCATCGCAAACGTGGCGATCCCGACCATCGCCGGTAACCTTGGCTCGTCGCTGAGCCAGGGGACCTGGGTCATTACCTCGTTTGGGGTGGCAAACGCCATCTCCATTCCGATTACCGGCTGGCTGGCAAAGCGCGTCGGTGAAGTGAAGCTGTTCCTCTGGTCAACGGTATTGTTCGTTCTTGCCTCCTGGGCGTGCGGCATGTCCAGCAGCCTGACGATGCTGATTTTCTTCCGCGTCATTCAGGGGATTGTCGCCGGGCCGCTGATCCCGCTGTCGCAGAGCTTACTGCTGAACAACTACCCGCCAGCCAAACGCTCGATTGCGCTGGCGCTGTGGTCAATGACCGTGATTGTCGCGCCGATTTGCGGGCCTATCTTAGGCGGCTATATCAGCGACAACTATCACTGGGGCTGGATCTTCTTCATCAACGTACCGATTGGCGCCCTCGTGGTAATGCTGACGCTCCAGTCGCTGCGCGGCAGAGAAACCCGGACGGAACAGCGGCGTATCGACGCCATTGGTCTGGCACTGCTGGTTGTCGGCATCGGTAGCCTGCAGGTCATGCTCGACCAGGGCAAAGAGCTGGACTGGTTCAACTCCCGGGAGATCATCATCCTGACGATTGTCGCGGTGGTGTCGCTGAGCTTCCTGATTGTCTGGGAGCTGACGGACGATAACCCGATAGTCGACCTGTCGCTGTTTAAGTCGCGAAACTTCACCATAGGCTGTCTGTGTATCAGCCTCGCCTACATGCTCTACTTCGGCGCGATTGTACTGCTGCCGCAGCTGTTGCAGGAGGTATACGGCTACACCGCAACCTGGGCAGGTTTAGCCTCGGCGCCGGTTGGATTGATTCCGGTTCTGCTGTCGCCGATTATTGGCCGCTTCGCCCACAAGCTCGACATGCGCCGGCTGGTGACGTTCAGCTTTATCATGTACGCCGTGTGCTTCTACTGGCGCGCGTATACGTTCGAACCGGGAATGGACTTTGGCGCGTCCGCGTGGCCGCAGTTTATTCAGGGCTTTGCCGTGGCGTGTTTCTTTATGCCACTGACCACCATCACGCTTTCCGGTTTACCGCCTGAGCGCATGGCGGCCGCATCGAGCCTGTCGAACTTTACGCGAACGCTGGCGGGCTCGATAGGTACGTCGATCACCACCACCCTGTGGACGAACCGTGAATCGATGCACCATGCCCAGCTGACCGAAGCGGTGAACCCGTTCAACCCGAACTCTCAGCAGATGTACAACCAGCTGCAGGGAATGGGCATGACGGAGCAGCAGGCGTCAGGGTGGATTGCCCAACAGATCACCAACCAGGGTCTGATTATCTCCGCCAACGAGATTTTCTGGATATCGGCGGGGATCTTTATCGTCCTGCTGGGGCTGGTGTGGTTTGCTAAACCACCGTTTGGCGCCGGTAGCGGCGGCGGTGGCGCGCACTAAATCGCGTTGTCCAGAACGCGACAGCGATTGTCAGTGTCGATAAAGCAGCGCTCCTGAAATCAATTCACGATAGTGAAAAGACAACAGGAGCGCATCATGCTGAACACACCCGCCGACAAGTACCAACCCTATCCGACCCTTTCCCTGCCCGACCGCCGCTGGCCGGAGCAACGCATCACCCGTGCGCCGCGCTGGCTCTCCACCGACCTGCGCGACGGCAACCAGGCCCTTGCTGAGCCCATGGACAGCACCCGCAAGCTGCAGTTCTGGGATCTGCTGCTGGGCTGCGGCTTTAAAGAAATTGAGGTGGCTTTCCCATCCGCCTCGCAGACAGACTTCAACTTTGTTCGCCAGCTGATTGAAGAGAACCGCATCCCGGATGACGTCACGATTCAGGTATTAACCCAGGCGCGGGAAGATCTCATCCATCGCACTTTCGAATCCCTGCGCGGTGCGAAACAGGCCACCGTCCATCTGTATAACGCCACCGCCCCGCTGTTCCGCCGTCTGGTGTTCGGCATGGAAAAAGCGCAAATCGTTGAGCTGGCGACGCGATCCACGCGGCTTATTCGTCAGCTGTGTGAAGAGAACCCGGACACCCGCTGGCAGTATGAATACTCCCCGGAGACCTTCTGCTTTACCGAGCCGGAGTTTGCGCTGGAGATCTGTGAAGCCGTGGCGGAGATCTGGCAGCCGTGCGACGAACGGCCCATGGTGATCAACTTACCGGCCACCGTCGAAGTGAGCACGCCGAACGTCTATGCCGACCAGATCGAGTATTTCTGTCGCCACTTCAGCCGCCGCCGGGATGTCTGCATCAGCGTACATCCGCATAACGACCGCGGTACCGGCGTCGCCAGCGCCGAGCTGGCCGTGATGGCGGGCGCAGATCGCGTGGAGGGCTGTCTATTTGGTAACGGCGAGCGCACGGGCAACGTCTGCCTGGTGACGCTGGCGATGAACCTCTACAGCCAGGGCGTCAGCCCGAATCTCGACTTTAGCGATATGAACCGGATCGTGGAAGTGGTGGAAGCCTGCAACCAGCTGCCGGTGCATCCGCGCCACCCGTGGGCCGGACGGCTGGCCTATACCGCCTTCTCCGGCTCGCACCAGGACGCGATCAAAAAAGGCTTTGATGCCCGCAGGCCTGGCGATCGCTGGGAGATGCCGTATCTGCCCGTCGATCCGCAGGATATCGGCTGCACCTACGAAGCGGTGATCCGCGTAAACAGCCAGTCAGGGAAAAGCGGCAGCGCGTGGCTCATCGAACAGAATCATGGCCTGAAATTACCCCGCACCCTGCAGCAGGATTTCAGCCAGCACGTGCAGCAGGAAACCGATCGCCACGGGAAAGAGATGACGCAAAATGCGCTGTGGCAGCTGTTCCGCACCCGCTACGGCCTGGTAGCTTCGCCGCAGTTTGCGCTGCAATCCTACCGCAGCGACAGCCAGCAGGACGGCCAGCTGCGTTTGACGGCAAGCATCGCTACGCAGGGGGGAACGCGTCAGCTGGAAGGTCAGGGTAACGGTCTGCTGTCCGCCGCCGCTCAAGGCTTAAGCCGCTGGATCAGCGCCCCGTTCGTGATTAAGGATTATCACGAGCATACGTTAGGCGAACGCAGCGACAGCCGCTCGGTGGCCTACATCCGCTGCCTGTTCCAGGACGGCAGCAGCCGCTGGGGCGTGGGCATCGACAGCGATGTGGCGCGCGCGTCGCTTCAGGCGCTCTTAAACGCCGTCAGTCGTTCTTAAAGTAATCGCTGGGTGAGATGCCCATCACCCGGCGGAACATCGCCGTAAAGGCGCTGTGGCTGCCGTAACCCAGATCCAGCGCCACGCGTAGTACCGGCTGGCCCTGCGCCAGCCGCACTAAGGCTTCCAGCAGGCGCGCCCTTCTCAACCACTCGCCGTAGCTTAATCCCGTCTGCTGCTGAAAATGGCGGTTCAGGGTGCGTTCGCTCATGTTCATCATGCTCGCGGCCTGCGCGCTGCTCCAGCTCTCCCCCGCGTTTTGCCGGATTTGCAAACACAGGTGACGTAACGCCTCGCCTTCCGGCTCCGGCAGGTGAAACGGCAGCACCGGCATGGTGCGGATTTCATCGAGAATGAGTTCATAGACGCGTTCATCCCGGCTGCCGGGCGAGTACGATTCAGGTAAAGCAAGGGAGACGAGGATCAGCTCGCGCAACAGCGGCGCGATCTGCACGATCTGACAGGTGGCCGGGAGATCGGCCCGCGCCAGCGGATCGATAAACAGCGTTCGCGCCGCCACGTTGCCGGTGATGCGAAGCGAGTGGCGGGTCCCCGCCGGTAGCCAGACGCCGCGACCGGGAGGAACAACCCAACAGCCCGAAGCCGTATCGACCCGAACCACGCCGCTCAGGGTGTGCAAAAGCTGCGCGCAATCGTGCTCATGCCACGGCTCGCTGTCACCATGAACGTAATCATGGGCAAACGGAACGAGGGGACGATGGGTAAAGAAGAATGTTGAGGTTGTGGTCATGGGGTTAAACCACCCTCACCCTACCCTCTCCCGGAGGGAGAGGGAAAAGGTGCACTAGATGTGCAGTTCCTGCAGTTTTTCTTTTGGCAGGGCCAGCTCTTCGTTGCTGTTCACGCGAACATCACGCTCGATGATGTGGCGCGCGATGTCCTGCGCTTCTTCCAGAGAGTGCATCTGGTAAGTACCGCACTGGTAAACGTTCAGCTCAGGGATCTGGTTCTGCTCTTTCACCTTCAGCACGTCTTCCATCGCCGCTTTCCACGCATCAGCGACGCGTTTCTCTTCCGGCTGGCCAATCAGGCTCATGTAGAAACCGGTACGGCAGCCCATCGGAGAGATGTCGATGATCTCAACGCCGTTGCCGTTCAGATGGTCACGCATGAAACCGGCGAACAGGTGTTCCAGGGTATGAATGCCTTTCTCTGGCATCACTTCTTTATTTGGCACGCAGAAACGCAGATCGAAGACGGTGATCGTGTCGCCGTGCGGGGTGTGCATGGTCTTCGCCACGCGTACTGCAGGTGCTTCCATACGGGTATGGTCGACAGTAAAGCTATCTAATAACGGCATACGTCACCTCCGATAGTGATTTTTTTTAAAATAAACTGAACTCTTCTACAGAATGCACGTCTGAGTATATGAAAGACGCGCATTTGTTATCATCATCCCTGAATTCAGAGATGTATATTTTGGCCACAGCGATGTGGCCTTTTTCTTTTCTGCTTAAGCCTGCTTCGCCAGAAACGCCTCAAACGACTCGGTATCCGCCGCTTCAACCTCTTTCTGACGCACCACGGACGCATCGCGTTCCGCGACAAAATCCGCTTCGCTCAGCACTTCTAACGGCTCCTGCATCAGCATCTCGCGGTACTCCGCTGAGAGTGAACGCCCGGTGCCGCCAATGCCCTGATCGATCATAGAACGCAGAATACGCGCTGAGAACGTCAGTTCCGGATTATCAAAACATTCCACCAGCTGGTCGCAGATCTGTTGATACGCGTCGCCGCCGTCAATGCTGTCCATTGTGCGGGCAACACGCTTCAGATCGCGGAACAGATCTTTGCCGACTTTGGTCAGCGGGAACTGTGCCGTTTCGCAGCCGATACCCAGCGTCAGGCCCGGCTTACGCCCTTCCAGAATCACGCGATTCCAGTTTGTACGGGTACAGAGCAGTTCGTCTGAACTCATTTCCGGCGCATCCGCCAGCACGCACCAGACCATAAACAGATCCAGGAAGCGAATCTGCTGCTCATCAACGCCAATCGGTGAGAACGGGTGATATCCAGCGAACGCACTTCAATGTATTCGATCCCGCCGCGCTGCAGCGCATCCGACGGGGTTTCACCGCTGCGCGTTACGCGCTTAGGACGAATAGGCGCATACAGCTCGTTTTCAATCTGCAGCACATTGCTGTTGATTTGCAGGCGCTTGCCGTCTTTTTCGAGGCCGATTTTCTCGTACTCTTCCGACGGGGTTTTGATCGCCCGCTTCAATCCTGCCACATATTCGTGCAATTCGTTAAACGTAATACCGAGATTGCTTTGCGATTTATTGGTATAACCGAGATCGCTCAGGCGCAGAGAGGTGGCGTACGGGAGATAGTACATTCCGCACTCGGTCTTCTCGAACGGCAGCGTGGTCGGTTTCCCCTGCAGGAACGAAGAACAGATCGCCGGGGAGGCACCAAACAGATACGGGATCACCCAGCCGAACGGTAATAGTTGCGGATCAGGCGGAAGTAGCCTTCAGAGATCGCGTCTTTATCCGTTTCACCGCATTTCGCCTGCCAGAACGCCATTGGCAGCGAGAAGTTGTAATGCACGCCCGAGATCGTCTGCATCAACGCGCCGTAGCGGTTTTTCAGCCCTTCGCGATAGAGCGTTTTCAGCCGGCCGATATTTGACGTGCCGTACTGCGCCAGCTCAATCTCCTGGCCCTGCTCGATATAGCACGGCATGCTGAGAGGCCACATACGTTCGTCGCCCATGTTGCGCGCGGTGTAGCGATGGATATCGCGCATGATCGTCAGCATATGATCAATATCACCCTCTACTGGCGTGATGAACTCCAGCAGTGCCTCAGCGAAATCGGTTGTGATCCATTTATGTGTCAGCGCCGAGCCTAACGCCTTCGGGTGACCCGTCGTCGCTAAGCTACCGTCCGCGTTAACGCGCAGCGTTTCACGCTCAAGACCACGCTGAATACCCTTCAATGCCTGAGGGTGGTTTTCCAGCCAGGCCAGCGCCTGAGATACGTCCGGGATCAAATTGACCTCCCGCCTGTCAAAGTAATGTTACTCAGCATAATTGTAATGGTTGACGATTGAAGGTCGCGTATTCATTCCACCAATTAGTGCCACCACGTCATACCCTGTAGTGTTGCCCACGCCACGAGAACATAGCGCAACGCCTTGCCAAGGCACAAAAAAAAGAGCACCGGTCCCCAGGAGATGCGCATCCATCCCGCCAGCAGACACAGTAAATCGCCTATTACAGGCATCCAGCTTAATAACAGCGTGGCAGCGCCATAGCGTTTTAGCCAGCCGACTGCCTTTTCCTGCCAGCGCGATTTTTCGCGCAGCGGAAAGAAACGCCCAAGAATAACGTTAGTCAGCCCTCCAAGGCTATTACCCATTGTTGCTATTAATACAAGCAGCCAGGGCTGACTCACGCCGGACAACAGCATCGCCACCAGCACCACTTCCGAATTTCCCGGTAACAGCGTGGCGCTTAAAAAACTGCTGGCGAATAATGAAGCAAGTGACAGCGCGTCACTCACAGTAAGCGCACATCCACCGCATCCATTCCGGCATCACGCGCGGCCTGAATGCCGAAATCGGCGTCTTCAAACACGACACATTTTGCCGCCGGGACGCCCATTAATTCTGCGCAAAGCAGGAAGGTGTCCGGTGCGGGCTTGTGATGTTTAACATGATCGGCGGCGACCACGGCAGAAAAATAGTGGCGCAGGCCAAGATGGTTGAGCAAAGCTTCTGCAATCGCGCTTTCGCTCCCGGTTCCTACAGACATCGGGCGGCGCCCGTGCCACTCTTTTACCACATCAATCAGCGGCAGAGGGCGTACGGTATCTAAAAGCATGGCTTTTACCGCATCGGTTTTTTCGCGCGCGAGCAGGTGCGGGTCGAGATCGGCCTGATTCAGTTCAATCACGGCCTGCGCAATACGCCAGGTGGGAGATCCGTTGAGGGCAATCATCGCCTGAAGATCGAAACGCATGCCGTAGCGGCCCAGGACGTCAGTCCAGGCTTGACGATGCGTGGGTTCGGTATCCAGGAGAGTGCCGTCCATATCGAAGATCAAACCGTCATACTGTGCGTACA
>JASFAW010000010.1:79698042-79730581 GCA_030737815.1 Allium fistulosum
TGCGTCACCGTCTTTCAGCCGCTCAAATCGGCTGCCGGAACGGTCCAGGTCCAGTTGCCGTTAGCATCCACCGTCGTGGTATAGGTTTTACCGCAAAGGTGATGGTTACGGTCTGACCCGCTTCCACGTTGGAAGTCGTGCCGGAAAGCAGCAGGTCCTGGCCTTTTTCCGCCGCGTTGAGCACGTTATCGTCGGTCACGCTGCTGATGGTGATGGCGACAGGCGCGAGATCGACGTCCACAACGGTGCGATAGTCACCGGGTTGCCGGAAGCATCCTGCGCGCTTGCCTTGATATCCAGCGAACCGTCCGCCCACTGGGAGACATCGGCCGCCGGTACCGCCGCCTGCCAGTGCCGTCCGCCAGTACCGTTGCGGAATAATCTTTGCCGTTGATGGTCACGGTCACGGTGCTGCCCGCCACCAGATCGGTGCTGGTACCGGATAAAATCAGGTTCTGAGCGTGTTCAATCACGTTGATCACGTCGTCACCCGCCACGGTATCAATACGCAGTCCCGGGAGCTGGGCGTCGATGGTGAAGTCGTGAGAAGAAGAGCCGGTATTGCCGTGCGCGTTGGTCACGCTGGCGGATACGGTGAGGTCGCCGTTACCGAGCGCGGTTAACTGGCTCTCGCTTAACGGCAGGCTCCAGGTCAGATCGTCCTGCACGGTAGCCGTGTACGTCTGGCCGCCAAGGATAATAGTGACAGTGTCACCTGAAGCCGCGTTCGTCACTTTACCGGTCAGGGTTTGCCCTGCCGCCACTTCCGCTGCGTTAACGATATTGTCGCCCGCCAGGGTGTCGATCGTTACTACCGGCAGCGAGCTGTCCACCAGCACGTCATGCGAGGTTGAGGCGCTGTTGCCTGCGCTATCCGTGACGCTCGCCGTCACGGTGGTAATGGGCTTCTCCCAGCGCGCTTACGGCCGAGGCCGGTACGGTCACGCTCCAGTTTCCGCTGGCGTCAGCGGTGGCGGTGTACTGAATGCCGTTCAGGGTCACCGTAATGGTCGTGCCTTCGGCTGGTTGCTGGTGCCGGAGAGCAGCAGATCTTCGCCCTTCTCGGTCGCGTTGATCACGTCGTCCGCCGCCAGCGTGTTGATACCGATGACAGGCGTCACGGTATTCACCACCACATCCAGCGAACTGCTTCCGGTGTTGCCGGATCGGTCGGTCACGGAGACGTCGATGGTCCAGGTGCCGTCAGTCAGCCCCTGCACGACGGACGCCGGCAGGCCAAGGCTCCAGTTCCCCGCCGCATCCACCACGGTGGTGTAATCAACGCTGTTAATGGTGATAGTGACCAGGTCGCCCGCTGCCGCACCGGTGACGGAGCCGCTCAGGATCTGCGCCTGTGAATGGGCGAGCTGGTTAACGGTGTTGGTGTCGGTGACAAAGTCGTTGATGGTCACCTGCGGTACGGTTGCGTCCACCAGACCCCACGCGATCGGCGCTGCTGGCGTTGCCCGCCACGTCGCTGACGGTGGCCGTCACGGTCACAATGCCGTCGTTAAGGTCACCGACGTCTGCCGCCGGGACGCTCAGCTGCCAGGTACCGTCCGTCTGGACCGTGGTCTGATACGTTTTGCCGTTCAGCGTCACGGTGACCGTCTGGCCCGGTTCCGCACTGCTGCTGCCGCTTAACAGTAAATCCTGCTGCGCTTCAGCGGCATTGATGATGTTGTCGGCGGTCAGGTTATCGAGCGTAATCGCCGGAGGCTGCGTATCCACCGTGACCACGCGCGCGGCGTCGGCGCTGTTGCCGCTGACGTTAGTGACGCTGACGCTCACCTGCGCGCGCCCATCGATCAGGGTTTCCATGGCGCTGGAGGGTACGGTCAGGCTCCAGGAGCCATCCTGCTGCACCAGCGCGGTGAAGGTCTGGTCGGCGAATTTCACCACCACGGTCTGCCCGCCTCCACGCCCTGCGTCTGGCCGGAAAGAGTTAAATCACTGCCTTTTTCTGCCGCATTCAGCAGGTCATCGCCGGAGACGGTATCAATGGTGACCGCCACGGCGTTCAGATCGAGTTCAATCGGGTGTTCAGCCGCAACGGGATTGCCCCAGGCATCTACCGCGCTGACGCTCACCGTCATGCCGCCCGCCGTCCAGGCCTGCAGGTCCGCCGCCGGAACGCCGATCTGCCAGCTGCGCTGGCGTTAACCGCGGTGACGTACTCCACATTGTTGATGGTGACGACAATCTGCGTGCCCGCGGCCAGATGGGTGCTGGAGCCGGTGACGCTCAGATCCTGCTGCTGTTCGATGGCGTTGATCACGTCATCGCCGGAAATGGTGTTCACGCGCAGGCCCGGCAGCTCCGCGTTGATGTTGATATCACGCTCGCCGGTGCGGTATTGCCGTGCCCGTTGGTGACGGACGCGGTGAAGGTTAAATCCCCGTCGCCGAACGCCTGAAGATCCGCTGACGGGATTTTCACGCTCCAGGTCAGGTCGCTGCCAACCGTTGCGGTGTAGCTCTTGCCGCCTGCGGTGATGGAGACGGTATCGCCCGCCGCCGCGCCGGTAACGCGACCGCTGAGGGTTTGATCGGCGCCCGCTTCGGCGTTATTGACCAGGTTGTCGCCCGCAAACGTATTGATAATGACCTGCGGAAGGACGGTATCCACCAGCAGATTAGCCTCGGCAGAACCGCTGTTACCCACGCTGTCGGTCCCGCTGACGCTGACGCCATAAAGCGTGTTCGCCAGATTCAGGACGTCGGAAACCGGCACCTGGACCGCCCAGATACCGTTTTCGACGGTGGCCTGATAGCTGACGTTGTTCAGCGTCACGGTAACGGCGGTGCCGTCCGGCAGGTTGCTGGTGCCGGTCAGGCTCAGCGGCTGCATCGCCTCCTGGGCATTCAGGACGTTATCCTGGCTGATGGCGTCAATCGTAAATTCCGGCGGGTGTCCGCTCAGCGTAATGCCGTGCGTGGCGCTGCCGGTGTTACCTGCCGCGTCAGTGACGGAAACCGAAAGCGTGTGGTTGCCTTCACCCAGCGCGCCCAGCACGGACGCCGGAACGCCCACGCTCCAGCTGCCGTCCGCCAGCACCACGCCGGTGAAGGTCTGGCCGCCAAGCGTCACGGTGACCACATCGCCCGCGGCGGCACCGCTCGCCAGGCCGGAAATAATGTGCGCCTGGCCCTGCTCGCTGATATTGAGGATATCGTCGCCCGCCACGGTATGGATGGTGACGACCGGCGCGGCGGTATCCACCGTGAATTCTGCCGTCACGGACGAACCGTTGCCCGCTTTGTCGCTCACGTTAACCGTCAGGGTGTGATTACCCTCACTCAGCGCCTGCACGTCGTTCACATCAAGCGTGACGGACCAGGTGCCGTCGCTGCCCACCGTGGCGTTATAGTTTTTACCGTTCAGGGTGACCGTGACGATCTGACCGGCTTCCGCATTCGTTTTACCGGTCAGGGTCAGCGGCTGATTGTGCTCAGCCGCATTAATGATGTTGTCCTGCGCGAGAGTATCGACAGAGAGGGTTGGCGCGGTGGTATCCACCCCAATCGTCTGGCTTCCGCTAACGGTGTTACCCGCCACGTCTTTACCGCTCACGTTGACCGTCCAGGTACCGTCGCCCAGCGCCTGCGCGTCCGCCGCAGGCACGTTAACACTCCACGCGCCGTCTGCCCCGACTTCAGCCGCGTAGGTTTTGCCGTTCAGCGTCACGGTGAGTGCGGTACCCTGCGCCAGGTTTTTGCTGGTACCGGAAAGCGTAAAGCCCGCGGATTGCTCGCTGGCGTTCAGCACGTTATCGCCCGCCGTGGTGGCCAGCGTAATGGCGGCATCGGCGGTAGAGACCGTCACGGTGATACTGCCCGCAGAGGTGGTTTTACTGCCGTCGATCTGCACGACGGACCAGGTGTGCTCCCCGTCCGTCTGGGTCGGTAATATTACCGTCAGGTGCCGTCTTTACGACCATGGCGCTGGCAATGGTGCTGCCGCTGCTGTCTTTGATCTGGATGGTCGCGCCCGGCTGGCCGGTACCGCTAAAGGTCGGGTTGCTGTCGTCCGTGATCTCGTTTGCGCTCAGCACGCCCTGCTTGTCACCCGCTTTATCCGACAGCAAGAAGGTCGGCGTGGCGCTTTCAACTTCTTTTGTATTATCAATGACTTTTGTTTTAGTTTCGCCGTCACCGCCGTTTGCCAGCAGTGCCCCGATGGCACCACCGCCTAACGCAGCCCCCGCAATCCAGCCCCACGGCGCGTCGCTTAAAACACTTTCCTGCTCGAGGAAAGGTTGAATGCTGCTAATCGGTGTGGCCTGCGCGGTTAACTCGGTCACCGCAGCGCCTGACGCTTCCCCGGCATCGGCAAAGAAATATGTGTCAGTTCCTGACGGTCGTTGAACACCAGCTCTGACTGATTATGCGTTTCAGGATCTTCGACAAAATAGTTATTGCAGCGAATAACGCTGCCATCTTTCATATAAATGAGGAGGTCTTTCCCCTGGCGGACATAACGCGCCACATCCTGAGCAGAGCCCTGGATTTCAATCACGCTCGGCGATGAAATAGAGACCGACAGATTTCCTTCGCCGGTTAATTTCGTTTTCTCCGCCGTTTTGCGAATGATGACATCAACAACTTTCATGTTACTCATATTCTTCTCCTTGCAGGTGTACGGATTCCTGTGGATATGTCCACCAGACGGATGTAGCTATCCCTGGGAAAAAACACCCATTATTTTCAGTCTTACTTTGCGCAACACTGCGCGTCTTTTATTAACTCAAGTCAGGTAATTTTGCGGCAGCGTTTTTCTCTATTCCAATAAGCGGCATTAAATTATCAACCGCGGAAGCATAATTAATTGCCGAACTCCAGCCGTCATACTCGGCGATTATTTTCGCTGAGGTGGCCTGCCAGACATCCTGCTCAACGCTGAGCAGATCGTTAATGCTCCGCTTGCTCAGGGTGTATTCATTTTTATAAACATCCCGGGCGCGAAGCGCATTTTCCAGCTGCTGCTTCCCCGCTCCATTCTTCCCGCGCGCCGGTCCAGTCAGCCTGCGCGACGGAGGCTTTTTGCAGAACATCGAAACGCGTCTGATCGACCTGAGAGGAGGCCATGGCCCGTGCGCCTTCCGCCTGCCGAACGCGCGCGGAAACCGCGCCCCCCTGATACAGCGGCGCGTCGATATTGAGCTGTATCTGGTCGTCCCAGTAGGAACGGTTGTCCGATTCATAACGGGTGCGCCCCCCCTTCAGGCTTAACGTCGGCCAGTGCTGGGACTTCGCCGTTTCCACGCCATACTGAGCCGAACGTTCCATGTTCTGCGCGGCCATCACCGCCGGTATCAGGGAATAATCGATGCGGTTGAGCGAGTCCGGCTCCACGGCAAGATTCGCGGGCACCGCGAATAGGCCTCTGCCTGCATGCCGGTTAATACCGCAAGCCTGGCGCACGCGCTGTTTAAGGCGGCGCGATACTGCGCGACCGTCGCCTGCATGCCGGCAATGCGCGTGCGGGTCTGAAGCTCATCGGAGGTCGAACTCACGCCCGCGTCTGCGCGAAGCTTTGCCAGCTGCTCGACGTTCTTGAGCGCCTGCACGTTATCTATTGCCGCCTGCAGCAGATCGGAATAGCGTTTGACCTCGACGTAGCTCAGCGCCGTTTTTTCCGCCACGTCAGAAAGCGTGCCCATCAGCTGATAGCGGTAGCTATCGCGCTGGGCGGAGGACTGGCTGATGCTGTTATTGGTCTTGCCAAAATCGTACAGCAACTGCGTCAGGCTCAGCCCCCAGGCGGCTGAATTCTTCAGCGACCCGCTGGAATCGGTGGTCTGGCTGTGTCCCGTACTTCCGTTCAACGATATTTGCGGCATCCAGCCGCTGCGCGCTTCATCTATTTGTGCCTGGCCAATACCTAATTGCGCGGCCTGCTGGCTAATTGACGGATCGCGATCGATTGCAAAAAGAATACTTTCTTTTAAGGTTGTGGTTGCCACCGGGGCAATACCCACCTGATTACTATTGGCGAAAGCCGTATTTATGGCTAATGAAATGAATGCCAGTGCTGCTGTAAATCGGCGTAACATAGGCTTTCGTAATATCGTCATGTTATCTCCCTGACTCTGAGTGATACTCAAGCAAATACCCAAAAAGAGGTACAAATAATTAGACAAATATCTTATTTAGCTACCTTGCTGAATTTCAGGTAATACTCCCCATACCCATTTCCATCGGAGATGAGATCTGCCCGCATCTTATTTCAATTAAGAATTACTTATTTCTTAAACTGGTTAGCAGCATAACAAAATGTGTTATACCCCACTACAGCCACAATGTTAATGTGGTGTTACAAGCAAGAAAAAATATGGGGTTTCTGGACAAAACTCTAAAAGTATCCTTTCAGATGAAACATATAAACTCTCTGTTATCTAAGGAAAATTCTTAATTCCCTCCGTGCACATTTTTGCGTTAATTTCAGAGCGAGTCAGACACAAAGATTTTCAAAGAAGTGTCAGTTTACGTAGCCAAAGGGATATATTTAAAATTAAAAACTCTTAAAAAACTAATTAAAGCAATTAAACCCTGAATAATTTCTATTAAACAGCATTTAACACCACACAATGGCGTTACGTTGGTTACATAACCCAAATCGTTAAATAAAACATAACAATAACATTGTGATTAACATTCAAAACGGCTTCCTTATACCCGCTTAATAAAATTTTAATAATCACCTATCTGAATTATCACGCCGCCGCACATCGTCCTGAGGACATTCCCCTTCTCTCTGCGTCAAAATGCTGTATTATGCAAACTATTGCGACATTTTGCAGGAATGTACCCCATGCACAAAACCGCTCGTCAACGCTACGTCCTGGATATCCTCAGCGAGCAAGGTCAGGCCAGCATCACCGACCTGGCTGAAAAGCTGCAGGTTTCGGCGGATACCATCCGTCGGGATCTGACCGACCTGGAAAACCAGGGCCTTGCGCAGAAGAACCACGGCGGCGCCATCGCGCTCAACCTCTCCGCCATGAACCGTCAGGGCCGCAATACGCTGCTGCCGGAGACCAAACAGCGCCTGGGTAAACAGGTCGCACAGCAGGTTCCACCGGGCTCCACCCTGTTTCTGGATGCCGGAAGCACGGTGATGGCCGTCGCCACCTTTCTTCAGGGGCCGCTCACCGTTATTACCCCCTCGCTGGATATCGCCCAGCATTTTAGCGACCGGGAAGACGTTGAGCTGATCCTGCTCGGCGGGAAATGGGACCACAAGCAGCGACTGTTTGCCGGCAGCGCCACGCTGTCTTTGCTGTCCCGTTATCGGGCAGATATCGCCATTCTTGGGGCGTGCGCCATTCATGCCGAACTCGGTTTGAGCGCCGGTAAAGAAGCGGATGCCGAGGTGAAACGCGCGATGCTGGACGCAAGCCATGCGCACTGGATTGTCGCCGACCATCTGAAAATTAACCGCTGCGAGCCGTATCTGGTGTCCGGGTTATCCCGCATTCAACAACTCTTTTTAGATCGTCCCTGGCCTGAGCTTGGGGACCATAGCGCACTGCAGGTTACGGTTGTGCGCGAATTAACGTGGAGAAGGTCATGAGTAAAGTTCAAACAATCAACATTGCGCTGATCGGGTATGGATTTGTCGGTAAAACCTTCCATGCCCCGCTGATCCAGTCGGTGGACGGGATTAAGCTGGCCGTGGTCTCTTCTCGTGATGAAGAGAAGGTTAAACGCGATCTGCCGGACGTACAGGTAGTGGCGACACCGGAAGAAGCTATTCAGCATCCTGATATCGATCTGGTGGTGATTGCCTCCCCCAACGCCACGCACGCCCCGCTGGCGACGCTGGCCCTGAACTCGGGTAAACACGTGGTCGTCGATAAGCCTTTTACCCTCGACATGCAGGAAGCCCGCGACCTGATTGCGCTGGCGGATGAAAAGCAACTGCTGCTCTCCGTCTTCCACAACCGCCGCTGGGGACAGCGATTTCCTCGGCATTAAGCAGATTATCGAGCAAGGCACGCTCGGCAAGGTTAAACACCTGGAATCGCACATCGACCGCTTCCGCCCGGAAGTGCGCGTGCGCTGGCGCGAGCAGAACGTCCAGTGGTCTGTGGTTTGATCTGGGCCCTCACCTGATTGACCAGACGCTACAGCTCTTTGGACTGCCGAAGTCGGTTCAGGGGAATATCGCGACGCTGCGCGACGGCGCAGAAATTAACGACTGGGCGCACGTGGTCTTAAACTACCCGGAGCATAAGGTCATTCTGCACGCCAGCATGCTGGTTGCTGGCGGTACGGCGCGCTTTACCGTCCACGGGGACAAGGGCAGCGTGGTGAAAGCCAGAATCGACCAGCAGGAAGCGCAGCTGCTCGCAGGGGTGATCCCCGGCAGTGAAACCTGGGGCGAAGACGACGACAGCATGGTGTTCTTTGGGGCCGACGGCGCACCGCAGACGATCCCTACCCCGAAAGGCGATCAGCGCCAGTATTACGTCAACGTACGTGATGCGCTGCTCGGGAAAATCACCAACCCTGTCCACCCTGTTGAGGCTCTGGCGGTCATGGCCGTGCTGGAAGCGGCGGTGAAGTCGTCGGAGACGGGATCAACGCAGGCGCTGGCGTTAACTGCCGAAGAGCGTGCGCTGCTGGGTTAAAAAACAAGCCGGGTGGCGCTGCGCCACCCGGCAAGCGTTAAAGACTACGAACGCTTTTTCGGCATCATGCGCAGAAGAGTATTATCTTTCCAGAAATAGTGATGCATCAGCGCCGCCGCCGCGTGCAGGCCAATCACAAAATAGCCCAGGTTCGCCAGCGTCTCGTGCCACTCTTTCAACATATCAACCAGGTCGAAATTGGACTCCGCCGCATGCGGCATCGCCAGGCCAAACGCAAACCAGTCGCTGCCACGGTTATACATCATCACAATGCCAATCAGCGGCAGCGCAATAAACAGCAGATACACCACCAGGTGCCCCAGATGGGACATCCCCGTCACCATCGCTTTTGGCTTTGGCTGAATCGGCGGCGCGCGGAATTTCAGGCGAACCAGCAGACGCGTCACCATCAGCACCAGGATACTGATACCGCACGAGACGTGGATCATATTGATTACTGGACGCGCGGTGCGCGGGAAGAAACCTTTGAACTCCATGGCGCAGTAGGCGACGATGATTAACAGAAACACCAGCCAGTGGATGCCGATTTGCAGGCTTGTATATTTAGTGCGCATGTGATTTCCCGATTAAAAACAGTTACCGCGCCAACATAATCTCCTTTCCTTAAAAATTCATTAACTTTTCTGTATGGTTTTTCAAATACTTCCTCCCGCATGAAGCATCTTCAATTGCCGCCCTGCCCGTGATGGTCTAAGCCTGGATGAGTTCAAACTGTCGCATCGACACGTTTACAGGAGAACACCATGAGTAAAATTGGCATTAACGGCTTTGGACGCATTGGGCGCCTTGTACTGCGTCGCCTTCTTGAAACCCAGGACAGCAATACCGTCGTCGCCATCAACGACCTCACCTCACCGAAAGTGCTGGCCTACCTGCTCAGGCATGATTCCAACTACGGTGGCTTCCCGTGGAGCGTCGATTTCACCGAGGATGCGCTGATTGTCGACGGTAAAACCATTGCGGTGTACGCCGAAAAAGAGGCGAAGCACATTCCGTGGAAAGCCGCAGGCGTGGATATCGTCGTGGAGTGCACCGGCTTTTATACCTCTGAAGAGAAATCACGGGCGCACCTGGACGCCGGCGCGAAGAAAGTGCTGATCTCTGCGCCTGCGGGCGAGATGAAAACCATCGTCTACAGCGTGAATGACGACACCATTGACGCCAGTGACACCATTATTTCCGTCGCATCCTGCACCACCAACTGCCTCGCCCCGCTGGCGAAAGCCCTGAACGATGCGTTTGAAATAAAAGTGGGCACCATGACCACCATCCATGCCTATACCGGTACGCAGGCGCTGGTGGATGGCCCGCGCGGGGAAAGACCTTCGCGCCTCGCGGGCGGCGGCAGAGAATATCATTCCCCACACCACCGGTGCGGCAAAGGCCATCGGTCTGGTGATCCCTGCGCTCAGCGGCAAGCTGAAGGGCCACGCGCAGCGCGTGCCGGTAAAGACGGGTTCAGTAACCGAGCTGGTGGCGATTCTGGGCAAGAAAGTGACCGTTGAGG
This sequence comes from Allium fistulosum, assembly GCA_030737815.1. Classification (NCBI taxonomy): domain Eukaryota; kingdom Viridiplantae; phylum Streptophyta; class Magnoliopsida; order Asparagales; family Amaryllidaceae; genus Allium; species Allium fistulosum. Next base: position 79,708,206 of record JASFAW010000010.1, read on the forward strand.
AGATCAACGCCGCGCTGAAAAAGGCGACGCAGGGCAATAAATCGTTCGGGTATACCGACGAAGAGATTGTGTCGTCCGATGTGATTGGCTCGCATTATGGTTCGGTGTTTGACGCCACGCAGACGGAGGTGTCAGAAGCGGGAGAGCTGCAGCTGGTGAAAGCGGTAGCCTGGTATGACAACGAGTACGGTTTTCGTGACGCAGCTGGTGCGGACGCTGGATAAGTTTGCGGCGCTGTAATTCTATGCCTTTATTCAGGGCTAATATGAGCAGTGAAGCATCCCCTCTCCTGTGGGAGAGGGTTAGGGTGAGGGGAACATACGGGTGTGGTGGTCATTCCGTTCACTTTATGTTCCTTGCTACTCTTTAACGACATAACCGGTGAACGTGCCAGGGTGGCTCAATCGCCACCACCCTGGCAACCCGGGCTCCCGGCGGTAAATCGCCGCTTCGCGGTCCCCTCAGCTTATTCCTTCAGCCTATCGGGTCGGGCATGAGCCTGCATCCCTTCAGGCCACGCCCTCTCGGCGCATCCCTGCGCCTCGCCCCGGCCTTACGGAAACGCTTCGGCGATATACAGCCGGACCAGGACATTGCTGTAAGCCAAAGGTTATTCTGAAGCGGTTGTTATCGCTTCTGATTACACCCTTAAATCGTGCGCCTGGACAACGCATCCGCGAGAACCGGATCCTGCTGCAGCTGTTTCCATGCGGCAATCACAGCACCAGGGAATTCAACGTGCGCGATAAAATCCCGCCCGGCCGGACCATAGCCGTTAACGTCATCGTACAAACGCGGCAGTTCCCCCAGGACCAGTGACAGGTAGCGCTCAACGGGCCACAGTCGCTATTGCCCGCGCTAAACTCCGCGCCCTCTTTGCCATTCTGCAGCGTTGGCGTAAACCCGGGATGGCTTATCCACTGCGGTGACACGGGCTCATCCCGACACACGCGGGCAAACGTTGCCATCGTACGGCGCTGCATCGTCGGGTCCTGCACCACCAGCACCCGCCCGGTTGCGCGCTGATGCTGTTTCAGCATGTTCCAGCTAAAGAGCGCGTTCTCACCGCAGTTGGTGGATTGATCCTCAATCCACAGGCGCGTCTCGGGGATCTGCCAGAACTCCCGCGCAATGTCGGCAAGAATGCTCGCTTCCGCCCGCCCTTCGACGGGCAAGGTGTGATAACGCGGATGACTGCCGATAGCTGAATATAAAAACGCGGTTGAATGACCAATACCGCCGCTAATCAGGAGCGGGATGTCTCTCTGCGCGGCAATACGGCAGGCCGCCTCAATGGTCGGGATCACCGCGTTTCCTGCCAGGATCACCGCATCGACGTCCGGGGGCTGGCGGCTGTCGCTCAGGTCGTCCTGCGCCAGCCATTCACCGACAGTATTGATGGCCGCCAGCGTGGCATCCGGCAGGATGGGAAAATGGGGCTGAACCATGGTGAACTCCTCATTTATGTCTCTTCAGGGTAGCGGCTTCTTACCGATAACGCAGAGGCGGGCTCTGAAACCAGACGTTGTTTTACCGCCCAAATTGTCATTTTTCTGAAATAACCAGAAACATCCAAAAACAATCGGGTTGCACCTGCATATTATGCTTTTGGTTTTCCATCATACAAAACATCCCGTTGCACATGCCCTCTGCAAAAGCACCCAACGCTGCTTATTTCACCGTGAATCTGACCAGTTTCATCCCCCGTTAGCTTGCCAAATACAACATCCAACCCTAAGTTGCTTAACAATTTCACAACCTTTTTCATCATCACAGGTTGCACCTGAAGCGCGCCAGGTGACACCTCATACACCATCAACGTGGCGGGGTTTCAGGTCATGACAGAACATGAAAGTACGACGACGGTATTACGAAAAAATAAGAAGGTATTAATCGCCAGCCTTACCGGGAGCGCCATTGAATGGTTTGACTATTTTCTCTACGGCACGCGGCCGCGCTGGTCTTCAATAAGATCTTTTTCCCGATGGTCGACCCGGTGATCGGGCTCATTCTCTCTTATCTCTCTTTCTCATTAACCTTTTTCATTCGCCCCATTGGCGGGGTACTTTTCGCCCATATCGGTGACCGCATCGGACGTAAAAAAACCCTCGTTCTTACCCTCTCTCTGATGGGAGGTGCAACCGTCATGATCGGTCTGCTACCCACGTATGAAATGATTGGCCTGTGGGCGCCCGCTCTGCTGATCCTGATGCGTATCATTCAGGGATGGGCATAGGCGGTGAATGGGGCGGCGCGCTGCTGCTGGCCTACGAATACGCGCCCGAAAAACGTAAAGGCTTCTTCGGCAGTATTCCGCAGGCGGGCGTAACCATCGGCATGCTGATGGCGACCTTCATCGTCTCGCTGATGACCCTGTTCAGCGAGGAAGATTTCTCTCCTGGGGCTGGCGCATCCCGTTCCTGCTGAGTTCGGTTCTGGTGTTGCTCGGCCTGTGGATCCGTAAGGACATCGACGAGACGCCTGATTTCAGGAAGGTAAAACAATCGGGCCAGGTGGCGAAAGCGCCTCTGCGCGATACTCTGAAACACCACTGGCGCGAAGTGCTGATTGCCGCCGGTCTGAAGGTGGTTGAAACCGCGCCGTTCTACATCTTCTCGACGTTTGTCGTGAGCTATGCCACCACGACGCTGACGTATCAAAAGTCTCAGGCGCTGGAAGCCGTGACGCTGGGAGCCCTGGTGGCCACGGTGATGATCCCATTAATGGGGCTACTCTCGGATAAAATTGGCCGTCAACGCATGTATGCCGCGAGCGTCTTCATCCTGGGGTTGTTTATCGTGCCGTGGTTTATGCTGCTCAATACCGGTACAACCTGGGGCATTGTGCTCGCGACGGTCATCGCCTTTGGCGTGCTGTGGGCACCGGTAACAGCGGTACTCGGCACGCTGTGCTCTGAAATTTTTAGTGCAAACGTACGCTACACCGGCATTACGCTCGGTTATCAGCTGGGTGCCGCGCTGGCAGGCGGTACCGCGCCGCTGATTGCCACCGGACTGCTGGCGAAATATGACGGCGACTGGGTTCCAGTGGCCTGGTATCTTGCCGTCACGGTAGCCATTTCCCTAATCGCGATTTTCTGCGCCAGCCGCGTTAAGCGAACATCCCCTCTGCAGCACAGCCCGAACAGCTCTGATCGTTGTCGGCCCGACTTTCGGGCCGCTCTTTTTCCTTAAACTTCCCTTCTACATTTGATTAACATGCGTAAATCATATTCACTTGAATTATCATTTGCGCAGACGTAGAATCGCTAGCCCGCTAATTATTCAATTATTTCTAAGGTAAACGACGTTATGCGCCTGCCCGAACGCGACCCTTATGCTCCTCGCGAGTGGCAGCCACATGAGAAACCCGCCCTGCTGGGTTCGCCTTCCACACCCGAGCACAGTACGCCAAAACGCATTGCCTACGGCGTCGTTGGCCTGCTGGTGTGCCTGACGGGAGCGCTGGGAAATGCGGTGGTGACCGCCAACCTGCAAAACCTGCAGGGAACCTTCGGGGCCTGGTCGACCGAAATCGCCTGGCTTCCCGCGGTCTACGTCATGACCAACATCTCCATCAACCTGCTGCTGGTCAAGTTCCGCCAGCAGTACGGTCTGCGCGCCTTCACGGAAGGTTTTCTGGTGCTGTACGTGCTGGTGACCTTTTTCCACCTGTTCGTTAACGATCTCAGCTCGGCGCTGATGGTGCGCGCCGCGCACGGGATGGTGGCCGCCGCGCTCAGCTCGCTGGGGATTTACTATCAGATCCAGGCCTGGCCTGCAAAGCACCGCCTGAAGGCGCTCACCATCGGGATTACCGGGTCGTCGCTCGCCATTCCTCTGGCCCGCCTGTTTTCCACCGAACTGCTGCAGCTGGACGAGTGGCGCGGGCTCTATTTCTTCGAGCTGGGGCTGGCGCTGATCTCCCTGGCCTGCGTGATAGCCTTAAAACTGCCCCCGGGCGACAGGCGCAAGGTTTTTGAGAAAAAAGACTTCATCACCTTCTTTTTAATGGCCCCCGGAATGGCCCTGCTCTGCGCCGTGCTCTCGTTGGGCCGCCTTGACTGGTGGTTCGAGGCGCCGTGGATCGGCTGGTCGCTGGCGCTATCGCTGGTGCTGATTGTGGCCGCCATCGTCTTTGAACATAACCGCGCCAACCCGCTGCTGAACACCCGCTGGCTGTCGAGCGGCAGCATCGTCCGTCTGGGGCTCATCATGCTGCTGATCCGTATCGTGCTGGCAGAGCAAAACACCGGGGTCATCGGCTGGCTGCAGTACGTGGGGTTACAGAACGAGCAGATGACCCACCTGGCGTGGTCCATTTTCGCCGGGATCGTCTGCGGGATTGTCACCAGTTGCCTCACGATTAAGCCGACCAAACTGGCGTGGCCAATCATCACCTCCCTGGCGCTGATGATTGTTGCCTCGCTGCTGGACAGCCAGTCCAACAACCTGACCCGGCCGGATCAGCTGATGCTGAGCCAGTTTCTGCTGGGCTTCGGCAGCGCCTTCTTCCTGGCGCCCGCCATGCTGGCCGCCATTGGCGGGGTGATCGCCGACCCGCGCAACCTGGTCAGCTTCTCGGTGATGTTCGGCATGAGTCAGAACCTCGGCGGCCTGCTGGGTTCCGCGATCCTCGGAACCTTCCAGACCTGGCGCGAGAAGTACCACTCCAGCCTGCTGGCGGACCAGCTCACCACGCTCAATCCGCTGGTCAACGAGCGTATCCAGCTTTACACCCAGATGTACCGGAGCCTGATTGGCGACAGTTCGCTGCTGGGAACGCAGGCGATCACGCAGCTGCAAACGGTGACGACGCTTGAGGCGAATATTCTGGCTTACAACGATACTTATCTGCTGACGGCGGGCATCGCTGCCGCCACGCTGGTCTGGATTTTATGGCGCTTGCTGCGCCTGCGCATCACTGCCCGTATGGCGCTTAAGAACGCCACCGGCAATAAATAATTGAAATATTTCTGGAGAGTTTATGAGTCAGCAGGATGCCGCTAAAGAGCAGGCCAACACCCGCAAAAATGTGCGCATTGTTTCCGTTTTCACCGCCGCTGCCATCGGTATTGTCGGCGTGCTGGTGATCCTTTATGCGTGGCAGCTGCCGCCGTTCACCCGCCACGCGCAGTTTACCGACAACGCCTACGTGCGCGGTCAGACGACGTTCATCAGCCCCCAGGTGAATGGCTATATCACCGAGGTGAAGGTTCAGGACTTTGTGCAGGTTAAAAAAGGCGACCTGCTGCTGCAGATTGATGACCGTATCTATCGTCAGCGCGTGCATCAGGCCGAGGCACAGCTGGCGATGAAAATTGCCGCGCTCAATAACAACCTGCAGCAGCGTAAAAGCGCCGAAGCGACGATCGCCAAAAACGACGCGGCGCTGAAAAATGCCCGCGCCCAGAGCCTGAAAACCCAGGCGGATTTAAAGCGCGTGAAGGATTTGACGGCGGACGGCTCGCTTTCCATTCGCGAGCGCGACGCGGCGCTGGCCAGCGCGGCCCAGGGCAGCGCCGACATCGAGCAGGCCAAAGCCTTGCTTGAGATGTCGCGTCAGGATCTGCAGACGGTAGTTGTGAACCGCGGCGCGCTGGAGGCGGATGTCGAAAATGCGAAAGCGGCGCTGGAGCTGGCGCAGATAGACCTGCAAAACACCCGCATAATCGCCCCGCGCGACGGCCAGCTCGGCCAGATTGCCGTGCGTCTCGGGGCGTACGTGACCGCCGGGACCCACCTCACCACGCTGGTTCCGCCGCAGCACTGGGTGATCGCCAATATTAAAGAGACCCAGCTCGCGGAGCTGCGCGTCGGCCAGCCTGTCAAATTCACCGTCGATGCCCTGAACAACAAAGCCTATCAGGGCCGCGTGGAGAGCATCTCGCCGGCAACCGGAGTTGAATTCAGCGCCATCACGCCGGACAACGCCACCGGCAACTTTGTCAAAATCGCCCAGCGTATTCCGGTGCGCATCGAGGTGCTCGGCAAGCCTGAGGAGTCCGCTCTGCTGCGTCCGGGCATGTCGGTGCAGGTGACCATTGATACGCGGGAGGGCAAACAATGACCCTTCGCCCGATAGCCGGTCTGGTGCTGGCGGTAATGCTCACCGGATGCCAGTCCGTCGACGTAAAACCGGCGCAGCCAACGCTGCAAATCCCCGCCCAGTGGCGTGCTGACGCCGGTCCTGCCAGCCCGGCGGAGCAGCTCTGGTGGCGCAATTTTCATGACAACAACCTCAACCGCTACGTGGATCGGGCGCTAAAGAACAACAGCGACGTGCTGATCGCCCGCGAACGGATTAACGAGTATCAGGCGCGGGTCTTTGCGGCCGACGGCAGCCTGTTTCCGTCACTTGACGCGGGCGTAACGGGGACGCGCGCCCGTTCGCAATCCGCCGCGACCGGGCTGCCGGTCTACGGCACGCTGTACAGAGGTAGCCTGACGGCGAGCTATGACGTAGATATCTGGGGCGTCAACCGCAGCACAGCCAGTGCCGCCGAAGCCTCGCTGGAGGCGCAAAAAGCCGCCGCCGCCGCCGCGGATTTGACCGTCGCGTCTTCCGTTGCGTCCGGGTATGTCACCCTGCTCTCGCTTGACGAACAGCTGCGCGTGACCGAATCCACGCTGAAATCACGCGAAGAGGCATTTAACCTCGCGAAACGTCAGTTTGAGACGGGCTACAGCTCGCGTCTGGAGCTGATGCAGTCGGATTCCGAGCTCCGCTCAACGCGAGCGCAGGTTCCCGTGCTGCAGCATCAGATTGCACAGCAGAGAGAACGCCCTCAGCCTGCTGCTGGGAAGCAATCCCGGCGCGGTAGCGCGCAGCGAAAGCTTTGAGGCGCTAACGCCGCTGACGCTGCCGTCACAGCTGCCTTCTACGCTCCTGAACCGTCGGCCGGATATCGTTCAGGCCGAACGCCAGCTGGTTGCGGCAGACGCCTCGCTTGCCGCGTCGCGCGCGAGCCTGCTGCCGTCGATCAACCTGACCGCGACAGGATCGATACAGGATCGCTCCCTGTCCGGTCTGCTGGACAACCCGCTACAGCTCTGGAGCGTCGGGGGCAGTATTCTCGCCCCGCTGCTGAACCGCCAGGCGCTGAATGCGCAGGTGGATATTTCCCAGTCCCAGCGTAACCAGGCGCTGTACGCCTATGAAAAAACCGTGCGTAACGCGTTTGCTGAAGTGAACAACAGCCTTGATGCTATTACGCGCTATCAGGAACAGCTGACGGAGCTGCTTGCCCAGCAGGAGGTGGCGCAGGAGACGCTGCGCATTGCGCAGAACCGCAATCGCAACGGCTACTCCTCCTATCTGGACGTGCTGGACGCGCAGCGCACGCTGTACTCGGTGCAGACCAGCGTGGTGCAGGTAAAAAATAATCTGCTGCTGGCGCAGATCGATTTGTACAGGGCGCTGGGCGGCGGCTGGAAGAACGCATGAACCACCTTGCGCGCTGATGCCCTCACCCCGACCCTCTCCCACAGGGAGAGGGAGAAAAATCCAGGGAGTCAATCTATGCAACAACAATGGTCTGCAGTAGATAATTACATGATTTCTTCGCTTATCCCTGATGATGACGTACTTGATCAGGTACTGGAAAACAACAAGCGCGCCGGGCTACCCGAACACGATGTTGCGGCCAATCAGGGGCAGCTGCTGGCGCTGTTCGTGCGCATGACCCAGGCAAGACGCATTCTTGAGATCGGTACGCTGGGCGCCTTTAGCTCAATCTGGATGGCGCGCGCCCTGCCGCCGGACGGAAAGCTGATTACGCTCGAGGCGGACCCGACGCATGCCGGTGTGGCCCGCCAGAATATTCACCTCGCGGGGCTAAACGATCGCATTGAACTGATTGAAGGCCCGGCGCTGAGCTCGCTGGAGAATTTCGGTGACGTTCCGCCGTTCGACCTGATCTTTATTGATGCCGATAAGCCAAACAATCCCGGCTATCTGGAGTGGGCGCTGCACTATTCACGTCCCGGCACGATAATCATTGGCGATAACGTGGTGCGCGATGGCGAAGTGATTAACGGGCAAAGCGACGACGCGCGCGTGCTGGGGGTGCGGCGTTTTATCGAAATGATTGGGGATAACCCGCGCCTAACCGCCACCGCGCTGCAAACGGTGGGGGTTAAGGGATGGGATGGGTTTACGCTGGCAATAGTGAACGGGTGAAAATTGTGCGGCCTGATGCCCTCACCCCGACCCTCTCCCACAGGGAGAGGGAGAAAACCGGGTTTTAAGCGGAAATCTGCTCCATCGCCTGCAGGATACGCTTATCCGAAATCGGATACGGCGTACCGAGCTGCTGGGCAAAGAAGCTGACGCGCAGCTCCTCGATCATCCAGCGGATCGCCTGCACGTCTTCATCGTCGCGGCGCGCCGGCGGCAGCTTGTTTAACCACTGCTGCCACGCCTGCTGCACGCTCTCCACTTTCAGCATCTGCGCGCGATCGCGGTGCGGGTCGATAGCCATTTTTTCCAGACGTTTTTCAATCGCCTGCAGATAACGCAGCGTATCGCCCAGACGCTTAAAGCCGTTGCCGGTGACAAAGCCGCGATAGACCAGCCCCGCCATCTGCGCCTTCACGTCCGACAGCCCCAGCGCCATGGTCATATCCACGCGCCCCTTCAGGCGCTTGTTGATATTGAACACGGCGGTGAGGATCTGCTCGACCTGTTTGGCTATCTCCACCACGGTGTCGTTCAGCTCTGCGCGCACCTTTTCATGAAGCTGAGCAAAGCCCTCTTCCGTCCAGACCGGACCGCCCGCCTCGTGGATCAGCTTGTCCACGCCGCAGGAGATGCAGTCGTCAATCAGATCCAGCACCTTGCCGTACGGGTTAAAGTACAGCCCGAGCTTGGCTTTGTTCGGCAGCTTCTCGTGCAGATACTTAATCGGCGACGGGATGTTGAGCAGCAGCAGGCGACGCAGCCCGCGCCACATCATCTGCTGCTGTTCCTGCGGATTATCAAACAGCTTGATCGCCACGCTGTCGCGCTCGTCCACCAGCGCCGGCCAGGCTTTGACCTTATAGTTACCGCGCTTCTGCTCGTAGCTTTCCGGAAGCTGACCGAAGCTCCAGATATGCAGCCCGCTCTGCTCGATACCGTCGTCCGCCACCGCAGACAGCGTTTCCTGAACTTTGCCTTTCAGCGCCTCTTTCAGCTCGCTCAGGGAGCGCCCTTCCAGCAGCTTTTTGTTTTTATCATCCACCACGCGGAAGCTGATTTTCAGGTGATCGGGCACCTGATCCCAGTTCCAGTCTTCGCGGTCGATGGTGGTGCCGGTCATGCGGCGGAATTCACGCTCCAGCGCGTCCAGCAGCGGCAGCTCCAGCGGCGTGACGCGGCCTAAAAACGCTTCCGCATAGTTTGGCGCAGGCACAAAGTTACGGCGCACCGGTTTCGGCAGGGATTTGATCAGCGCAATCACCAGCTCGCGGCGCAGGCCGGGGATTTGCCACTCAAACCCGCCCTCATCGACCTGGTTTAACAGCGGCAGCGGAATATGAACTGTCACGCCGTCCGCGTCGGCACCCGGTTCAAACTGATACGTCAGACGCAGCTTGAGGTTGCCCTGATGCCAGAAGTTCGGGTAGTCGAGCTTGCTGACCGACTCCGCCCCCTCTTTAATCAGCATGCTCTTTTCGAAGTTGAGCAGGTCAGGCGTCTCTTTGCTGGCTTTCTTCCACCAGCTGTCAAAATGGCGAGCGGAAATAACCTCGTGGCTGATACGCTGGTCGTAAAACTCAAACAGCGCCTCGTCGTCCACCAGAATGTCGCGGCGGCGGGACTTGTGCTCAAGCTCCTCCACTTCCGCGCGCAGCTTCAGGTTTTCGCGCGAAGAAGGCGTGGCGCGTCTGCCAGTCACCCTCCACCAGCGCGTGACGGAATAAACAGCTCGCGGCTGAGCGCCGGGTCAATCTGGCTGTAGTTGACCTTACGCGCGGCGACCACCGGCAGGCCGTAAACGGTCACTTTTTCGGTCGCCATTACCGCTCCCTGCGCGCGCTCCCAGTGCGGTTCGCTGTACGATCGTTTCAGCAGGTGCTGAGCCACCGGCTCCACCCATTCCGGATCGATACGCGCGGCAATGCGTCCCACAGCGGCTGGTTTCCACCAGCTCCGCGACCATGGTCCACTTCGGCGGCTTCTTGAACAGGCCGGAACCGGGGAAGATGGAGAGAAACGGGCGTTACGCGCGCCGGTATACTCCTGCTTTTCAGCATCCTTCATCCCAATGTGGGACAGCAGGCCGGTCAGCAGCGCGATATGAATTTCGCGGTACTCCGCCGGCTCGCTGTTAACCGGAATGCCCAGCTCTTTTACCACCTGGCGCAGCTGGGTGTAGATATCCTGCCACTCGCGCACGCGCAGGTAGTTGAGGAAATCCACGCGGCACTGGCGGCGGAACTGGTTCGAGGAGAGCGCTTTCTGCTGCTCGCCGAGATAGTTCCACAGGTTTACGAAGGCGAGGAAGTCGGACTCTTTGTCGTGGAAGCGACGGTGCTTTTCGTCAGACGCCTGCTGTTTGTCCATCGGACGCTCGCGCGGGGTCCTGAATGGAGAGCGCCGAGGTAATGATCATCGCCTCGCGCACGCAGCCGTGCTTCTGCGCTTCCAGCACCATACGGGCCAGACGCGGATATCCACCGGCAGCTGGCTTAGCTGGCGGCCCAGCGGCGTCAGCTTGTAGACCGTCGCCTGCTCGTCGGTGGTAATGGCGCCGAGTTCTTCCAGCAGACGCACGCCGTCCTGAATGTTGCGTTTGTCCGGCGCTTCGACGAACGGGAACGCCGCGATGTCGCCCAGCCCCAGCGCGGTCATCTGCAGGATAACGGACGCCAGGTTGGTGCGCAGAATTTCCGGGTCGGTAAACTCCGGACGCGACAGGAAATCATCTTCCGAATAGAGACGAATACAGATCCCTTCCGACACGCGGCCGCAGCGGCCCTTACGCTGGTTCGCGGACGCCTGGGAGACGGGCTCAATCGGCAGCCGCTGGACCTTCGTGCGGTAGCTGTAGCGGCTGATGCGCGCCGTGCCCGGGTCGATCACGTATTTGATCCCCGGCACGGTCAGCGAGGTTTCCGCCACGTTGGTCGCCAGCACGATGCGTCGCCCGCCGTGCGGCTGGAATACGCGGTTCTGCTCGCTGTTTGACAGGCGCGCGTAAAGCGGCAGGATCTCCGTATGGCGCAGGTCGCGCTTGCTGAGCGCATCGGCGGTATCGCGGATTTCGCGCTCGCCGCTCATGAAGATCAGGATGTCGCCCGCGCTTTCGTTGCCCAGCTCGTCAACGGCGTCGAAGATAGCCTGCAGCTGGTCGCGCTCGGTATCGTCCGCCTCTTCCACAATCGGGCGATAGCGCACTTCAACCGGATACGTGCGTCCTGACACCTCGATAATCGGCGCATTGTTGAAATGCTTCGAGAAGCGCTCAGGGTCGATGGTCGCGGAGGTGATGATGATTTTCAGATCCGGGCGACGCGGCAGCAGCTCTTTCAGATAGCCGAGCAGGAAGTCGATGTTCAGGCTGCGCTCGTGCGCTTCGTCAATGATGATGGTGTCGTACTGCATCAGCAGACGATCCTGCTGGATTTCCGCCAGCAGAATACCGTCGGTCATCAGCTTGACCATGGTGTTATCGCTAACGTGGTCGCTGAATCGCACCTTGTAACCGATGCAGCCGCCCGGCTCCGTCTGCAGCTCTTCGGCAATACGGTTCGCCACGGTGCGCGCCGCCAGTCGACGCGGCTGGGTGTGGCCAATAAGCCCTTTTAGCCCGCGCCCCCAGCTCCATACAGATTTTCGGCAGCTGGGTGGTTTTCCCCCGAGCCGGTTTCCCCCGCGACAATCACCACCTGGTGGTCGCGGACGGCCTCAAGGATGTCCTGTTTTTTCTGGCTGACGGGCAGGTTTTCCGGGTAGGTAATTGCCGGACGCGCGGCTTCGCGCAGCACAACTTTCCCTGCCGCCTGTTCAATCTCTTTCGCCATCTCCTGTAAATGGCCTGTTGTGCATCAGGATTTTTAACCTTCTTCACACCGTGCAGACGGCGGGCAAAGCGCTGTTTATCGCGCAGCATCAGAGAATCAAGCTGTTGCAGGAGCATCGGGAAGGTTAATTTTTGTTGTTCTGTCATAGCGTTAAAGGGCAGTACACGCCCTGATAAACTCTCTTTTTAATGATTGCTATAGAGTACCACATTGACGTCTTTCGCGCCTTATTCAAAAAATTCGAACATAGGCTTCGATATATTGCGCTATCTCTGTGGCAGGATTGTGAATAGAGTGTCAACAAGCAACGGGGCAACCCCCTTCAATCAAATGCAACAACAGGAATCACCCATGAGCAAAGTATTAGTTTTGAAATCCAGTATTCTGGCAGGGTACTCTCAGTCTGGTCAGCTGTCTGATTACTTCGTTGAACAGTGGCGTGAACAGCATTCCGCTGACGAAATCACCGTGCGTGACCTGGCTGCAAACCCAATTCCTGTGCTGGACGGCGAGCTGGTTGGCGCGCTGCGCCCAAGCGATGCACCGCTGTCTCCACGTCAGCAGGAAGCCCTGGCCCTGTCCGACGAGCTGATTGCTGAGCTGCAGGCGCACGACGTTATCGTCATCAACGCCCCAATGTACAACTTCAACATCCCTACCCAGCTGAAGAACTACTTCGACCTGGTGGCGCGCGCTGGCGTAACCTTCCGTTACACCGAGAACGGCCCTGAAGGTCTGGTGAAAGGTAAACGTGCGATCGTCCTGACCAGCCGTGGCGGGTATCCATAAAGACACCCCAACCGACCTGGTTGCGCCGTACCTGAGCCTGTTCCTGGGCTTCATCGGCATCACTGACGTGAACTTCGTGTTCGCTGAAGGTATCGCTTACGGTCCGGAAGTGGCAACCAAAGCGCAGACCGATGCGAAAGCCGCCATCGACAGCCTGGTAGCAGCCTAAGATTTTGCCCTCTCACCGCCTGGTGGGAGGGTTTTTCTTTTCCCCGCATTTCGTTATCATCCGCTCCCACTCTCAAGCCGGGCGGCCTGATGTCTGCGATTATTGATTCTTTTATTGCCCCACCGTTGTCACGACGACATTCAGATCCTCTGCAGGATGAACATCTGCTGCTGATCGATAAGCCTTCCGGTCTGCTCAGCCTCTCGGGCAAAAATCCGCAAACCTTGATTCCGTCCATTATCGTCTGGTCCAGACGTACCCCGGCTGCACGCTGGTACACCGTCTGGATTTCGGCACGTCCGGGCTGATGGTGGTTGCGCGCAATAAGGCCATCAACGCGGCGCTGTGCCAGCAGTTCAGCCAGCGCAGCGTGGAGAAGATCTACAGCGCCCTGCTTTGCGGCCATGTGGAAAACGACGAGGGAATAATAGACGCGCCAATTGCCAAAGACCCGGCGCTGTTCCCGCTGATGTCGATTTGCGCCATCAACGGAAAACCCGCCGCTCACCGCTATCGGGTGGTGGAACGGTTTTATCAGGGTACGGGACTGCCGTTAACGCGGGTGATACTTACGCCGGAGACCGGGCGAACCCATCAGCTGCGTATTCACTGTCAGCAGCTGGGGCACCCGATTCTGGGCTGCGATCTGTATGGCGGTCTTGAAGCGCCGGGGGCGGAGAAAACGCCCCGGCTGATGCTGCATGCAAGCGAACTGAATTTTATTCATCCCGTGAGCGGAGAGCCGGTTAACGCCCGTCACGCCGCCCCGTTCTGAATGCGGTTTACCACATCAAATCGTCAGGGATTTTGAAGTCCGCGTACGGATCGTCTTCGTCCTGCTCTTCCTGGCTGAGCGCGCTGTTTAACACGATGCTCTCGGCATCGCGCTGGGCAATTTTATCGGCCACCACCGCCGGAATAATCGCGTATTCACAGTCGCCGCTGGCGTTGATGACCAGACGGGCAATCGCCAGACGGCCGTTAATCAGCTGAGCCTGGGTTTGCTTGTCGACGTCGATTTTTTTGATCAGATTGCCGTCGTGAAGTTAAAGGTGATGTTGCCTTTCGCCACGGTGATGCGGTTCATCTCAATCAGCTGCTTCACCTGCGCTTTAAACTCTTTCGCCAGCACGGCCTGCTTCTGCTGCTCGCTCAGCAGCTTGTCGCGCTCGATCTGCGCTTTCTTGTTCTCTTCTACCGCTTCCCGAGCCTCGCGCGCCTGAACGCGTGATTTCTTTGCCGTGCGCTGCACTTTTGCCGCTTTTTTGCTGCTGACCAGGCCCGCTTTCAGCATCTGCTCTTGTAAGGTGAGTTTTGTCATGATTGTTTCTAAACCGGTTGGAAATTTTGGGGATTATAGCGGGAATTACGGAGAGTGTGCCAGAGAAGTAGGCATGGCGCTTTGTTGCATGGGCTTGTTTATTATTTATTCAGCGTTTACTAACGTTACAGCCGCAAGAGTGATTAAAAATTGTCAGGTCATTTTCTTAAAAAAAATCAGCAACTCATAAATATGATGTGAGTTGAATATCTGTACCGGCTTCAGGCGTAGGCTGCTTTTCTCTTATTAAAAGAGTAAGGAGAAAATATGGCCTTAAAAGGAACAATGCTGCTTAACGATGCTGACTATGCGCCTTTTAACCTGCACGGCGTTGGTGTGTTTATGGCCCATTCCGGGCAGGGAATTTACAGAAACAATGGATTATGTGGTGCTGTTAAAGGCTCAGGTCCAATTCCCCTGGGAAATACTGGATTGTTGACAGAGGGACTGGAGGTTTCTTTTCAGGTTTAAAAGCGAAGGTTCAGGATCGGTGGAACAAGGTTAGATCCGGGGCAGAATTTGGCCGCGATGAGTGGTTTGCTTTATACAAGGATGACTGGGGTATCGATGATGGCACCTGGATTGATAACGTCTATCGGGGTTTGTTTCGGCTGCATCCGGGTACGCTATCTGAGGGATGTATCACGATTGCCCATGATTCTGATTACGCATTGATCCGCAATGCTCTGATGAGTACGGAACTTATTCAGGTTCCCTGTATGCGTTCACTGATGGCACGCGGCTGGGTTGAGGTGATTGAAAGTGGCTACACCAACACTTGTCCGTAAATGGGGCATCAGGCTATTCAAAACGGTTTGGTTTCTATGCATCAGCATTATAGTAGGCCGCATATTGGGACCCGCTGAACGCTATCTTGATCATGATGTGGCCTCATCTATATGTGATTTTATTTATGGCGACGTGAATGCTGAAACAATATATGACACATATACCAATATCGATATTTTAATCGTACTGACCCTCGCCACGGTTATTTATCGCTTAACAACACTGCTACTCAAGAAAATAAGGAAATAAAGAATGCCAATTCCTCCCTACATGTGGCTAAAAGACGATGGTGGAGCAGATATTAAAGGTTCCGTTGATGTTCAGGACCGTGAAGGTAGCATTGAAATCATAGGGCTGAGTCATGGCCTTAACCTACCGGTAGACAGCGCTAACGGCAAGATCACCGGCACGCGTCAACACTCATCCATGCGGATTGAAAAGGAAGTTGATAGCTCCACGCCGTATCTCTATAAAGCAGCCTCTACCGGTCAGGCGCTTAAAAGCGCTGAAATCAAGTTCTATCATATCAATGATGCCGGACAGGAAGTCTGTTATTACACCGTCTTGATGGAGAACGTAAAGGTTACGGGTGTTAACTGCAGCGTGCCGAACGTGAAGATCGCCTGCCAACAATAAATGAACCATGTTGAAAGCGTAAGTCTGCAGTACGAAAAAATCACCTGGCGCATTGTCGACGGCAACATCATGCACAGTGACGCCTGGAACGAACGTCCTACAGCATAACGCTACGGGGCGCGATGCCCCTTACTCTTCCTATCCCAGCATGTGCGCGCAACACTGTTCATGAACTTCGCTCATGTTGCATTGAAATTAAGTCACTTCCCCTGCGCCGCGGGCTCAGGCATAAATTATGCATCGGTAACTTCTTAGCAACATGAACTTAGGATGCATAACCACAATGAGCAAAGCTTTCACATATACCCTTAAGCGCAGTTGCTTCGATGAGAATTACAACCCGTCAGAAAATACGCGTACGACCACCAACTTTGCCAACCTGGCGCGCGGGGAAAAACGTCAGGAAAACTTGCGCAATACGCTGGTGATGATCAACAACCGCTTTAACGCCCTGGCGCGCTGGGATAACCCAAACGCCGATCGCTACGCGGTTGAGCTGGAAATCATCTCTGTCGACTTGAACATTGGCGCGGAAAAACCGTTCCCGGCCATTGAGATATTGCAAACCACGATTGTCGACAAAAAAAATAACCTGCGTATCCTGGCATCGTCGGAAATAACTCTCTTCTTACGTGCGGGATTATGATTTCAGCGTGCGCCTGCTGGAACACAACAAGAACCAGCAGCACTTCAGCATTCCGGAAAAGTTTGGCGAACTGCACGGCAATATTTTCCGCCACTTTGTGAGCTCGCCGGAATACAAAGAGAACTTCAGCAAGGGTCCGGTGATCTGCCTGAGCGTCTCCAGCAAAGACACCTATCGCCGCACACGGTAACCCAGCACCCGGTACTGGGCATGAATATCAGCCGGATGGCGAGTCGCTGACGGAACAGTACTTCGCGAAGATGGCCTGCAGGTTCGCTATTTCATGCCGGAAAACAGCGTGGCGCCTTTCGCGTTCTTCTTTACAGGGGATTTGCTGATGTGACTACACCGATCTGGAGCTGATTGCCACCATCAGCACGATGGAGACGTTCCAGAAAATCTATCGCCCGGAAATTTATAACGCAAACTCGGCGGCGGGACTGTGCTACCGACCGGATCTGAACCAGCAGGATCACTCCTTAACCAAAATTGTTTATGACCGGGAAGAGCGAAGCCGACTGGCGATTGAACAGGGTCGCTTTACCGAAGCGTACTTTATTAAGCCTTACCAACACATTCTTGAGCAGTGGTCTGATAACTACACGCTTTAATTCATCAAAAAAGGTCTTTTATTATGAAAACATTGCTCCCGACTTCTACGGCTGGCAGCCTGCCTAAGCCGACCTGGCTTGCACAACCTGAAACGCTGTGGTCACCCTGGAAATTACAGGATCAGGAACTCCTGGCGGGTAAACAGGACGCGCTGCGCCTGTCTCTGGATGAGCAGATCCGCGCGGGTATCGATATCGTCAGCGACGGAGAACAGACCCGCCAGCACTTCGTCACCACCTTTATTGAACACCTGAGCGGCGTGGATTTTGAAAATCGCCAGACGGTGCGCATTCGTAACCGCTACGACGCCAGCGTGCCGACCGTGGTTTCAGCCGTTGCGCGTCAGAAACCGGTATTCGTGGACGATGCGAAATACCTGCGTCAGCTCACGGACAAGCCGATCAAATGGGCCCTGCCCGGGCCGATGACCATGATCGACACCCTTTACGACGCGCACTATAAAAGCCGCGAAAAGCTGGCCTGGGAATTCGCCAAAATCCTCAATCAGGAAGCGCGTGAGTTAGAGGCCGCGGGCGTGGATATTATCCAGTTTGATGAACCGGCATTTAACGTCTTTTTTGACGAGGTGAACGACTGGGGTATCGCCGCGCTGGAGCGCGCCATTGAAGGGCTGAAGTGCGAAACCGCGGTACACATCTGCTACGGCTACGGCATCAAAGCCAATACCGACTGGAAAAAGACGCTCGGCTCAGAGTGGCGCCAGTACGAAGAGGCCTTCCCTAAGCTGCAGACCTCTAATATCGACATTATCTCCCTGGAGTGCCACAACTCCCGCGTGCCGATGGATCTGCTGGAGCTGATCCGCGGTAAAAAGGTGATGGTCGGCGCGATTGATGTGGCAACCAACGCCGTTGAAACGCCGGAGGAAGTCGCCGATACGCTGCGTAAAGCGCTTCAGTTCGTCGATGCCGACAAGCTTTACCCGTCAACCAACTGCGGCATGGCTCCGCTTTCACGTCAGGTGGCTAACGGCAAGCTGAAAGCGCTCAGCGCCGGCGCAGAGATTATCCGCAAGGAGCTCGGCGCGTAATCCCTTACGTTTGCCAGTAGAGCGGCGTACCGAAAAACGCCACGTAATAATCAATCACCGCCCTGACGTTCAGGGGCGGATGACGTGCGTTAGGATAGATCGCCGCAATATTGAGTTGCTCCGTGTTGATGGCGCACGCCATTTCCGGCAAAAGGGCGACCAGCTCCCCCCGCTTCAGCCTGTCGCCAATCAGCCAGTCCGGAAACAGGACGATCCCCATCCCACCCAGCGCGGCAATAAGCAGCGACTCCGCATTATTGGACGTCATCAGCGGCGCGACGGGATAATGCACCCAATTCTCCCCTTTGCGCCGCACGAGCCAGCGGTTAGGCCCGGACGAACCGCGATAGACCAGACATTTGTGCTGGCTCAGTTCGGTCGGGTCGGCCGGGACGCCGTGCTGACGCAGATACGCGGGCGACGCGGCGAGGTGGTAGCGCTGCTGCCCAAAAACACGGGCGTGGAACGTCGAATCCGTCAGCGTGCCGATGCGGAAGATGAGATCGGCGGCATCCCGGTGCGGGTCGATAAAGTCATCGGTCAGCGTCAGCTCAATGGTTAACCGTGGATAACGCTCGGCCAGACCTGCCAGTCCGGGCGCAACGTGTCTCTGTCCAAAAAATACCGGCCCATTTATGCGGACCGTGCCGGAGGGTTCGGTCGAACGTTCATCCAGCTCACGACGCGCCTCTTCGAAGTTATCGACCATCGCCCGGGCATAGCGGATAAACAGATGCCCGCTTTCCGTGGGGATCACTGCCCGGGTATTGCGATAGAACAGCTGCTGGCCGAGCGCGTCCTCAAGCTGATGAACAATGCGCGACACCTGCGAGGCAGAGATTCCCTCTCGTCGCGCGACGACGGAAAAGTTCTGCGTTTCATAGACGGCAATAAACAGCAGCAGTGAGCGAAGGTTCATGCTTCCGGCATCTGACATTAATGCATTTCCTGCAAAGGTGTTTCCTGCATTATGGCATTTTTCTCACTGGTCTACCGACGTAATCTTCTTCGCCTGAAACGGAGGAAGCGTAATGCAGTTTGTTTTGATTTTACTGGTGATTGCCGGCGGGATGGGCCTCTCCGTCGAGGCGGGGCTACTGGGGCCATTAGGGGGAGAAGTGGGCGATTTATGGGCGACGTTCAGCATTTTTGGCGTCGGCGCCGCGCTGACGTTTCTGCTGATGCTGTTTTTCAGCCCGCGTAACAGCCCGTCGTTTTTCGCCCAGCCCGGCTGGCAGCTGCTCGGCGGCGTGCTTGGCCCTGTTTACGTGGTCATTCTGACGATCGCCACGCCGACCATCGGCATCGCTCTGACGATGATTGGCATTCTGGCTGGTCAGGTTTTTAAAAGCCTGATCATTGACCACTTTGGCCTGCTGGGTACGCCGCACAGGAAGATAAACGCAAAACGTATCGTGGCGCTGGTTTTTATTATTGCGGCACTGGTACTGGTCGCGCAGAGGTGATGATATGACGCTGATAATGATTCTTCTGGCCGTCTGCGGCGGCGCAACGCTGAGCATTCAGGCCGCGATTAACGGGCAGCTCGGCAGCAATGTCGGGGTATTTAAAAGCGCGTTTCTGGACGTTTTCCGTCGGCGCGCTGATAACCGCCTGCTCATTTTCTTCTTGAACCGAAGCAGGCGGTCACGCTGCTGGACGTGCCGAAATGGCAGCTCCTCGGGGCGATGTTCGGCGTGCCTTACATTGTGATCATGGTCGTGGCGGTGCAGCGCATCGGCACCGCCGTCGCCACGGTGGCGGTGATATTCGGCCAGCTCGCCATGAGTATGTTGATTGATAACTTTGGCTGGCTGGGCAATCCCGCCATTCCGTTTTCACCGAGCCGTCTGAGCGCGGTGGTGTGCCTGGGGATTGCCCTGGCCTTTATATACTCGGGAAGCAAATCCGCGCCGAAAGCTAAAAAATATTGAGGAACATAGAGTGTACCGAATGACCACAGCCGCCCTATGTTCCCCTCACCCTAACCCTCTCCCCATAGGGGCGAGGGGATAGTTCACTGCTCGCATCATCACTCTTTACGGGTAAAGAACAGCGTCACCGTGGCGACGGTGACGCCAAATTTCTTCATCTCAGTTTTGTTAAACAGATGCGTCTCATCCTGCAAATACATCCAGTCGTCGAAGTTCAGTAGCCAGGTGCTGCCGTTGGCCTTCACGTTCATGCTGTAATGCCAGTTAAAGGCGTTGCCTGCAGCCTGCCCCGTGGCAACCCCTTCAATGTCCCCTGCCGTTCCCTCGTAGCGATCGTGCCCCACGCGGCGTATATGCCAGACCCGCTGCTGTTTCTCGCCATCGTCGTAGACGAAGTGCTCGTTGAGCGTCAGCGTATCGCCGATAACATCCCCGGCAATCTCAACGTGGAACGGCGGATCTGCTTGCCGCTGCGATCCTGCACCATCCCCACGCTTCGGTTTTGCCCTGGAAGTAGTGAAAGATATCAAGCCGCGGCTGCTGCTGGCGATACTCGGCACCTCAGTGCTACAGCCCGCCAGCAGCATCGTGAATGCCTAGCGCCATCATCAGGATACGTTTCATTTTTGGCCTCCGATTAACTGCTGACGCAGCTCAGGATATTGCGTGCGGGGATCGAGCCAGATGGCCAGAAAACGGGTGCTGAACGCTTCCGACTGGCGCGCTCCGAGTGAATAAAGGATGTTTGCGCCGCTGACGCGCGATACCAGAACTGCCCCTGCTTATCGTTGAGAACAAACGCCAGCTGTGAGCCCGGCGGACATCCGGCCAAAGGACTGGAGTCCGCAGCCAGGCTTCGCTTTGCGGCTCCTGGGCCAGGATCCCCTGCGCCTGCCACTGGTCGCGGGTCGCCTCAACCAGTTCATCGCGATCGATGTCGCGCGCATAGGTAATAATGAGCGCCTGATCCTGATCCCGGCTGTAACGGCCGTCCGGGGTGCGCAGCTGGGAGGTGTAGACGGTGAAAGGTCCCCAGGTGAGCGTGGCGTCACCCACCTTCCCGCAGGCAAGCCAGTCGGCGGCCTGGGCAACCGGAACAACCAGCGTCAGCCAAAGCAGCAAAACCACAGATCTCATTTTTGTCTCCCCATCAGCAGGTGGAAAAAACAGCATCAGTACCAGCCAGCCCGGCGCCATCCAGCTCACGACGATAAAGGTCGGCTCCAGAAACGTGATGCCCCCCAGCCGCTCGCCGAACAGGTAGGCCACCGGCCCGCCCACGGCGGCCAGCAGGGTCAGCAGCCAGCCGGGGTAGCGTGGTGGTGCGCGTCAGCTGCGTCCAGACCGTGGCGAACATCAGCCACAGTGCCACCATCCATAACGGCATCAGGGACTCGCCCGTTAAAGGCAATCAGCCCGGTCAGGGCCCAGAGTGCATCCAGCAAACTGCCCGCCGCGGCCAGCCCAATGGCGTAAAAACGGTAAGCAGGCGGCAAGAGCAGGCACGCAGGATCGCCAGCGCAAGCCAGATAATCAGGCCCTGTTCGCGAAAGAGCACCACCAGCGCCCAGTAGAGATCGAACGCGACCGGCGAGCAGGAAGACCTGAAGGTAACGTCTCATACGCGCTCGGCGGTCAGCTGCACCACGCTGATGGTGCGAGCGTTAAACCCGGCCTCACAGTAGCCAAAGTAGTACAGCCACATGCGGCGGAACCGCTCATCGAAGCCGAGCTTTTCAATCTCCTGCCAGGCGTGGACAAAGCGCTGCCGCCAGTGGGCCAGCGTGCGGGCGTAGTCGGGGCCCATGTCGAAAAGATTGCGCACCACGAAATCGGTGTGGCGCGTCATCAGCTCGTTCATCGCGGTGATGCTCGGCAGGAAGCCGCCGGGAAAAATGTAGCGCTGGATAAAATCGACGCTTTTGCTGTAGTCGCGATAGCGCTGGTCCTGAATGGTAATGGCCTGAATCGCCATCCGTCCTCCCGGGCGCAGCCGCGCCTGGCAGGTGCGGAAGAACGTGGGCAGATAGCGTTGCCCGACGGCTTCAATCATCTCGATTGAGACCAGCTTGTCGTACTGTCCGGTGAGGTCGCGATAGTCGCAGAGCAGTACCTCAACGCGATCCTGCAACCCCGCGCGGGCGATCCGCTCTGTCGCCCAGCTATATTGCTCCTGCGACAGCGTGGTGGTCGTCACCCGACAGCCGTAATGACGCGCCGCGTATTCCGCCATCGCGCCCCAGCCGGTGCCAATTTCCAGCAGGTGGTCACCCGGCTTAGCGCCAGCTGGTCACACAGGCGCGCCATTTTGGCCTGCTGGGCCGCCGTCAGATCCTGCTCGTCAGCGTAAATAGCGCGCTGGAATAGAGCAGCTCTTGATCCAGAAAATGGGCGTAAAAGGTATTGCCCAGATCGTAATGG
>JASFAW010000010.1:79730781-79796891 GCA_030737815.1 Allium fistulosum
CCATTCCCTGGTCGTTTACCAAAATAACGTGTTCTTGAATACTCATTGATGCTCCAGTGCCAAAATGCCGAGTGGTTCAGCACCATCAGCCGGATTCATTATACTGCATTCTTATACGAACGGTTTGGCGTGTAGAGCGGAAAAGGGCATGACCCATATTCGTTTTGGCTGTTATCATAGTGCGCCATTCACGCTGACCGAGGATCTGTTTTGTTTGCAGGAAGCCTGATGAGAAACCCCATCACCGCCATTTTTTGCCTGACGCTGACGCTATTGCTGGCGGGCTGCTCAGGGAGCAAATCTTCGGATATGGGCAGCTATTCCGGTTCGGTCTATACCGTTAAGCGCGGGGATACGTTGTACCGGATTTCGCGCGCAACGGGAACCAGCGTGAAGGATCTGGCGCGGCTGAATAATCTCTCTCCGCCCTACACCATCGAGGTGGGGCAGCAGCTGAAGGTTAGCGGCGGATCGTCCTCGGGCAAAAAATCCTCTTCGAAAGGCAAAACCGCCAAAGTGACGCCGTCCTATCAGGTGCCGCAATCGTCATGGCCGCCGGTTGGACAGCGCTGCTGGATTTGGCCTGCCAGCGGTAAAGTGGTCGCCCCTTACTCACTTTCTGAAGGTGGCAACAAGGGTATTGATATCGCCGCTGCGCGCGGTACGCCGGTTTATGCCTCCGGGGCAGGGAAGGTGGTGTACGTGGGTAACCAGCTGCGCGGCTACGGTAACCTGATCATGATTAAGCATGGCGAAGACTACATCACGGCCTATGCGCACAACGACACGATGCTGGTCAACAACGGGCAGAACGTCAAAGCCGGGCAGAAGATTGCCACCATGGGCAGCACCGGCACGGACGCGGTGAAGCTGCACTTCCAGATTCGCTATAAGGCGACGGCCATCGACCCGCAGCGTTATCTGCCTGCGCCCGGCAGCAAACCGAAGTGCTAAGTGATTATTTTATCGCCGGTTAGTTGTTAAGAGGCTTGTATGAAGGTGCGTAAGGTCTATAATGCCATACGCACCTCAAAGCGGGCGTAGTTCAATGGTAGAACGAGAGCTTCCCAAGCTCTATACGAGGGTTCGATTCCCTTCGCCCGCTCCAGCTTTTCCTGATGTTATCTTCCTTTGCCTGTTTTTATCCTGTCCACGCTTTCCCATACAGATATCGTCATGCTGTTGATTGATAACTTCAAAGACGTTATCGCGCGAGCCCCATATTCAGCACTGAATTATCAGACTCCATCAGAGTTTGCAGCACGATGAGTGTAACGGGTAATTTAATCAGCACTACTCGCTGACGTTTACATCTCATTATTGGGAAGGTTAGTTAATATTTTGTGAAAGAAGGAACCATGATCGAATAATAAAGCTTTCAGAAACTACACTCTTCTTTATCACGGATTTTTATTTTTTAGACTTAACGCAAATATTACTACCAATTATAGTAGCCCTCTTTTTGAGACTATTCTCTATTGCGTCGGAGCTGGCATAATTAAGAAAACCAAAAAATATTATCCTTTTATATGCGCTATTACAGCAAAGCCGTCTTTTTTTGCTCGTTATTTTTTGCTCTCTGAGCCATGCAGCCCCCCTTACTCCTGCTGACCGGGACACCGTGCGTCAGCAGCAGGAGGAACTGTTATTAAAGAACCAGCAACAGCGTGAAGAGCTGGAGCGGAGTATTCCTCGTCCCGCGCCTGACAGACCGCTGCCTGCAGCCGGCGCCGGGCCCTGCTTCACCATTGATACCATTACCCTTTCCGGCACGACCCTCATTTCCCCGAAAACGCAGCAGGCCCTTGTCGCGCCGTGGCAGGGCCGGTGTCTGGATATGGCGAAAATAACGGAGCTTCTCGCCCGTATTTCTGACTGGTATATCAGCCGGGGATATATCACCAGCCGCGCCTTTCTCACCGAGCAGGATCTCTCCGGCGGTCAGCTGAATATTGTGGTGCTGGAAGGGCGGCTGGAAGCGATCCGTCTGGAAGGCGAAACGCCGCGCATGCTGAAAATGGCGTTTCCGGGACGGACAGGCGGCATCCTTAATTTACGCGATATCGAAACAGGGGATGGAGCAAATTAACCGTTTGCCGCGCCGAACCGGTGCAGATTGAAATTCTGCCGGGAACGCAGGCCGGATATTCCATCGTTAATCTCACGGGCAAGCCGGAATTTCCGTTAAGTGCATCCGTGAGCCTGGATAATAGCGGGCAGAAGAGCACCGGTGAAAACCAGCTGAGCGGCGTGCTCACCGCCAATAATATGCTGGGGCTGGCGGATAAATGGTTTGTCAGCGGCGGCGCAGCAGCGATTTTGCCAGCGCGTACGATGCGCAGAATTTCCAGGCGGGCGTCAGCGTGCCGTCTGGCTACGGCCTGCTGGACTACAGCTACGCCTGGAGTAACTACCGGACCACCATCAGTAACCAGGGGTTCAACTGGCTCTCCACGGGCGATACGAAAACCCACCGCCTTAACGCGTCCTGGGTGGTTTTCCGCAACGGGGATGTTAAAACCGGCATTGCGGCGGGCGTGGTTCAGCGCTCCAGCCGCAACTGGCTGAACGACGCGCCGCTTAAGAGCAGCACGCGCAACCTCCTCGAGCCTGGTCCTGGGGATTACCCACACGCAAAAAATGCTGGGCGGCGTGGCGACCTTCAACCCGACCTGGAGCCACGGCATGCCGTGGTTCAATGCCGAAACCGATGAAAATAAATCCGGGGATATGCCGCGGGCGGAATTCCGTAAATGGAGCCTGAACGCCAGCTTCCAGCGTCCTGTTGCCCGTAACGCGTGGTGGCTGACCAGCGCCTACGGCCAGTGGTCGCCCGACCGGCTGTACGGCGCCGAGCGCCTGACGCTCGGCGGGGAAAGCTCCGTACGCGGTTTTAAAGAACAGTACCTGTCCGGGGATAACGGCGGCTACTGGCGTAACGAGCTGGGGTATTCCCTCTTCACCCTCCCGGTGATTGGCGCGGTAAGCGCAACGGTCGCCGTTGACGGCGGCTGGCTGGAAAAAGACCGTCAGGACCGCTTTGCCTCCGGCACGCTGTGGGGCGGTTCGGTGGGGCTGAGCAGCGCAGGACGCGGGTACAGCAGCCAGATTTCGGTCGGCACGCCCCTGCGCTACACCCCGACTGGCTCGGCCCGGATCATGTGAGCGTTAACTGGCGCATTGCCTTCATGCTTTAAGAGACTCTACGACTATGGATACCCGTCACCCACCCGTTCGTTTCTCGCAGCGTCTGATCAGCTGGATTGTCTGCGGCCTGATGGTCTGGCAGCCGGTGGCACCCGCCGTCGCGGCGGCGCTCACGCCGGCCGGGCAGACCACGGTCGACCGGGCCGGGAACGGGGTGCCGGTCGTCAACATTGCCACCCCGAACGGGGCGGGCATCTCGCATA
This sequence comes from Allium fistulosum, assembly GCA_030737815.1. NCBI lineage: Eukaryota > Viridiplantae > Streptophyta > Magnoliopsida > Asparagales > Amaryllidaceae > Allium > Allium fistulosum. The sequence continues at coordinate 79,734,192 of JASFAW010000010.1, forward strand.
ACCAGTTCGGTGAATATAACGTCGGCAACGAGGGGCTTATCCTCAATAACGGCACGGACCGTTTAACCCAAACCCAGCTGGGCGGGCTTATCCAGAACAACCCCAACCTGCAGGCCGGGCGGGAAGCGAAAGGCATCATCAACGAAGTCACGGGCGCCAGCCGCTCGCAGCTGCAGGGCTACACGGAAGTCGCCGGTAAGGCGGCAAACGTCATGGTGGCCAACCCCTACGGCATTACCTGTAACGGGTGCGGATTTATCAACACCCCGAACGTCACCCTGACCACCGGCAAGCCGCAGTTTGACGCCAGCGGTAACCTGCTGGCGCTGGAGGTGACGAAAGGCGCCATCACGGTTGAAGGCCAGGGGCTGGACGCCAGCAAGAGCGACGCGCTGTCGATTATTGCGCGCGCGACGGAAGTGAACGCCGCGATACATGCGAACGACCTGACGGTGACCGCAGGGGCGAACCGCGTGGGCGCCGACGCGCAGCGTCAGGCCGGTTGCCGGCGAGGGCGCCGCGCCCGTGGTGGCGGTGGATACCGGCGCGCTCGGCGGGATGTATGCGAACCGTATCCGCCTGGTCTCCAGCGAGGCGGGCGTCGGGGTGAACCTCGGCAACCTCACCGCGCGCCAGGGCGACATTCAGCTGGATGCGGGCGGGAAACTGACGGTCAGGAACAGCCTCGCCAGCGGCTCGATTAGCGCGAAGGGCGCGGGGGTGGCCCTCAGCGGCAGCCATCAGGCCGGGGGGCGCGCTGAACGTGGCCAGCTCGCAGGATGTGGAGCTCAGTAACAGCACGCTCGCCAGCCAGGGCGACATGCGCCTTTCCGCGGCGGGGAAAGTGCAGATGACGGGCGGCGGGACAAACAGCGCGGGCGCGCTGGCGGTCAGCAGCGGGCAGGCGATGACGCTCAGCAATACCTCCCTTATCTCCCGCGGCGCGGCGACGCTGAACAGTCAGGACACCCTGACCGTCAACGGTGGCGGCGTGTCGGCACAGGGCGGGGCGCTGACCGTCGCGGGCGGGCAGGGAGTGGCAACTTTCGGATGCCACGCTGACGGGCCAGGGCGACACCACGCTGTCCACCGGCGGCAGCCCTGACGCAGCGCGGCGGCAGCGTCACCGGCAGGGGCGCACTCAGCGTGGCGGCCGGGAAGGATATCACCCTGACGAATACCCGCAGCGGAAGCGATACCCGCGCGACGCTCAGCAGCGGCGGCACGCTGTCATCCACGGGCAGTGCGGTCTCGGCAGGAGAGAGCCTGGCGCTGAGCGGCGGGCAGCTGGTGCTGGACGGCCAGAGCCGGGCCGATGCCGCGGCCGATATCCGCCTGACGGGCAGCACCGTCAGTAACCAGGGGCAGGTGAATGCGGGGCGCGACATTGCGCTCTCCGGCGACAGGGTGTCCAGCAGCGGCCTGCTGGCGGCGAAAGGCCGTCTGGACGTGAACGCCGGAGAGCTGACGAACGGCGGCACGGCGCAGGGCAGCGACGTCCACCCTGAAGGGGCAGACGGTGACCAACAGCGGCACCCTGCAGAGCGCCGGCAACCTGACGTTAAGCGCCGGAACCCTGGCGCAGCGGGGCACGCTGAGCGCGAAGGGCAATGCGGACGTCACGGCGCAGCAGGCCCTGCGTAACGACGGCAGCCTGCTGGCTGACGGCGCGATGAACGTGACCGCAGGCGTGCTTGAGCAGAACGGCACCCTGTCCGGCGCGACGGCGCTGACGGCGCAGGCCGGCACCCCTGACCAGCGGTCAGGCGTCCCGCACGACCAGCCAGGGCAATATACAGATTACCGCGACCCGCAGCGCCAGCCTGAACGGGCAGACGGACGCGGCGGGGGCGGTCACCGTCAGCGCCGGCGACCTGACCACCGGCCGGGACGCGCACCTGCAGAGCGGGCAGGGGCTCACCCTGCAGGCGCAGAAACGCCGCGCTGAACGGCACCCAGGCGGCGAAAGGCGCCCTGTCGGTGACGGCGGGCACGATTGCGCACGCCGGAAAATCCACCGGTGACCGCGCTGAGTTTTAACGCGACCGGCGACCTGACCAGCGGCGGGGAGCTCACCGCCGGCGCCATTACTCTCAGCGGACAGAACATCCTCCAGTCCGGCGCGCCGCAAAAGCGGACCGCATGACCCTGACGGCCCCCGGGCGCATCACCAGCAGCGGCTCGCTGATTTGCCGGTATCCTCTCGCTGGACGCTGCCCTCGGTGGAGAACGGCGGGCTGCTGCAGGGGGACCACCCTGCTCGGCCTGAAGACCGGGTCACTCGCGAACCTCGCGGGCGGGTCGGTCTACAGCGCGCAGGATTTAACGCTGAACGTTCCGGTGCTGGCCAACGGCGGGCTTATCACCACCGACGGCACGCTGCGCATTAAAGGCGACACGCTAACCAACCAGGGTGAAATCAACGGCGTCAGCCTGAGCAGCGACTACCTCAGCCTGACCAGCAGCGGACGCCTGCTGGCGGACGACCGGCTCACCCTGAACGGCACTACTCTGGTTAACGCGGGCAGTATTGCCGCCGGCGACCTGCACATCACGGCGGACAGCCTGGAGAACCAGGGCACCGTCGAGGGGGACGCGGCCCTGACGCTCGGCGTGGCAGACATTACTAACCGCGGCGCGCTGCGCAGCGGCGGAACGCTGACGCTTAACGGCGACACCCTTACCAGCAGCGGCGAGCTCAGCGCCACCGCGCTGCTGCTGAACCTGACCCGTCAGGTCAGCAACGAGGCGGGCGGCCGGGTGATTGCCCGGGACGGCCTGACGCTGACCGCCGCCAGCCTGACCAACAGCGGGCTGATGGCCGGTACCGACGCGCAGTTCAACAGCGCGTCGGTGACCAACGGCGGCACGCTGCAGGGAACCCGCTCGCTGACGGCGACGGGGGCACAGCTCAGCAACCTGCAGGCGGGCATGCTGCTCTCCGGTGGCGCGCTCGGCCTGCACCACACCACCCTTAACAACGCCGGGCTCATGCAGGGCAACACCCTGAACCTGGCCACCGGCGAGTGGATGAACACCGGTAACGCGCTGGGGGAAGCGGGCGTGACGGCGACGGTGACCGGCGCGCTGAGCAACAGCGGTAAGGTACTCAGCCAGCAGGCGCTGGACGTTCAGGCCGGCAATACCGGTAACCGGGGCCAGCTGCTGGCGAAAGTGCTGACCCTGCGGGGCGACCTGCAGAACAGCGGCCTGCTTCAGGGCAGCAGCACGCTGGCCTGGTCCGGCAACACCTTCGCGAACCAGGCTCAGGGGGCAGGTGACGGGCGGTGAGACCCTCACCCTGAGCGGACACACGCTGAGCAATGCGGGCAGCCTGCAGGGGCGCAGCGCCACGCTGGACGCCGCAGGCCTGAATAACCAGGGCAGCGTTCAGGCGCTGGACGCCCTGACGCTTGCCGCAACCGGCAGGCTGGACAACACGGGCGCCCTGCTCAGCCAGAACCTGTTCACGCTGACGGCGGCGCAGCTGTTTAACGACGGCCGGCTGGCGGGGAAAGCGCTGACGGTGAACGCCGCGCAGCTGACCAACACCGGCATGCTGCAGGGCAACGACACGCTGGCGCTGACCACCCGCGCGCTGAGCAACGGCGCCACCGGGGCAGCTGGTGAGCGGAAGCGGCCTGAATCTGTCCCTGGACACGCTCGATAACGCCGGTCTGCTGCTGGTGAACGGCGGGCTCACCACTCCGGGGCAGCGACCTGACCAACCCGGGGCGATATTCAGGCGCAGGACCTGGATTTGGGTCTGGGCAACGCCCTGAGCAATACCGGGAACATCGTGGCCACCGGCGATGCCGCGCTTCACGCGACGACGCTGACCAGCAGCGGCACGGTGGCGGGCAGAACGCTGACCGCAGGCGCGACGGAGCTGCGCAACAGCGGCCTGATGCAGGGCAGCAGCGCGGTTAACGCCGCCGCTGACCGCTTTATCAACGCGCTGAACGGCAAATGGCTCTCCGGCGGCGGCTTCACGCTGAAGGGCGGACAGCTGACCAACGCCGGTACGCTGCAGGGCACCACGCTGGGCATGACCGGCACCACCTCACCAACAGCGGCACGGTGAACGGGCTGACGGGGCTCAGCGGCACGCTCGGCGGGGCGTTAACCAATACCGGGCTGCTGCAGAGCGGCGGCGCAACCACCTTCACCGCGGACACCCTGGCGAACCCGGGGCGCATCACCGGCGGCACGCTCTCCCTGACCGCCCGCGAGATGAGCAACGACGGGCTGATGCAGGGAACGAACGGCCTGGCGCTCACCGGCACCGCGCTGACCACGGGCGCGGCCTCGCGCACCCTCTCCGGCGGCATGCTGACGCTGGACGCAGGCCAGCTGGTTACGCAGGGCACGCTGCAGGGGAACGGCGCGGACATCCGCGCCACCGGCGACTGGACGCACGGCGGGTCCCTGCTCAGCCAGGGGGCGCTGACGGCCGCGACCGGCGGCACGCTGACCTCGTCCGGCTCGCTGATGAGCCAGGGGCGGGCGGATATCACCGCACAGACGCTGGATAACCGCGGGCAGCTCCTCAGCGAAGGGGACGTGACGCTCGGCGGCAGCACCCTTAAAAACAGCGGCACCGTGCAGGGGAACACCCTTCGCGCTGCGCCAGGACAGCATTAACAACCAGGGTACCCTGACCGGCCTGCAGAGCCTGACCGTTCAGGGGCAGCAGCGGCTGATGGCGCGCATGGCGATGGCCGCGCCGCAGCAGGCGCTGATTAACGGCGCTGGCGGGCAGGCTTCTCACTCAGGGCGCGCTGACCATTGCCTCCGGGGCGGTGACCAACGCCGGCAGCTGGCAGGCGCAGAACATCCTGCTTAACGCGCAGTCGCTCACCAACAGCGGCACGGTGCAGAGCGCCGACGGGCTGCAGATGACGCTGGCCGACACGCTCACCGGGAACCACGGGCAGTAAGATCACCGCGCTGGGCAGCGCCACGCTGCAGGCCGCGACGCTGGTGAACCAGGGGCAGTGGGGCGGCGAAAAAACCTGACGCTGACCGGCGGCACGCTCAGCAACAGCGGCGCCATCAGCGGGGTGAATGGCCTGACCCTCAGCCAGACCGGCGCGGTCAGCCAGCAGTCGACCGGGACCCTGCTCTCCGGCGGGGCGCTGAACGTCACGGCGGCCTCCGTCACCAGCGACGGCAGAATGCAGGGGAGCACGCTCGGCATCACCACCGGGGCGCTCACCAACGGCGGACGTCTGCAGGGCGATAACGGCGCGACGCTGGCCCTCAGCGGCACGCTGACCAACAGCAGCGGGGGCGAAATCGTCAGCCGCGATGGCCTGACGCTGACCACGCCCGCGCTGTTTAACTACGGCCTGATTCAGGGCGGCGGCGAGACGCGCGTGACCGCCTCCTCCCCAGGCGCGTAACGACGGAAGGCTGCTCTCCGGCGCGCGCCTGACGCTCGGCACGCCGCAGTTCACCCGGCACCGGCTGGCTGCAGGCCACCGACCTGATCCTGAATGCGGCAAACGCCACTAACGGCGGCACGTGGGTGGCCGACCGGGCCACGCTGACCGGCTCCACCTTTGCCAGCCAGGGCACCACCCAGGCGGGACAGCTGACGGTTAACTACGGCCAGCTGAACAACAGCGGCACGCTGCTCGGCAACGCGCAGCTGAATATTAATGCCGACCAGGTGACCCAGAGCGCGGGCGGCAGGCTGCTGAGCGGCGGCAACCTGTGGCTGCAGAGCCGGGGACTGGACCTCACCGGCCAGCTGGTCTCCCTGGGGGGACTTAACGCTGCAGCTGACGAACGCGTTTACCAGCCGGACCGCCGTGGCGGCAGGCCGAACCCTGACCATCAGCAGCGGCGGCGACATCGATAACCGCAGCGTGCTGCAGGGGCAGGCGGTCAACCTCAGCGCGGGCGGGCAGCTCAGCAACAACGGACAAAATCACCACCGGCGGCGGCACCAGCACGCTCTCCGGCAGCAGCGTGGCGCTGAACGCCGCGGGCACGGTGCAGGGCGGGGGCGACATCACCGTCGCCAGCCGGAGCAATATTACCGTCGACGGCTTCACCGGCACGCGCGGCTCGCTGACCCTGAGCGCGCCGGGGTCCATCGTCAACACCGCGCTGCTGTACGCGGCGAATAACCTGGCGCTGTTTGCCGACAGCATCACCAACCGGCGCGGCGACATCATGGCGGAAATAACCTGTGGATGCAGCGGGATGCGGCGGGGAATGCGAACAGCCAGGTGGTGAACACGTCGGGGAATGTTGAGACGCAGAATGGCGATATCACCATCAGGACAGGAAGCCTGTTGAATGAGCGCGAGGGGATCAGTGAAACACGCAGCTATCAGGCCGCGACGGGCAGCCCTGCTGCAAGCGGCGCGACCTCCATTCGTGTAAAAGTCACAGACCTACCCCCTGATGAGTGGGGGTATATTTATACAATTTACAGTGGTGCGGGTGGCGGTAATATCTTCTCGATTGTCGCGCCGATGCCAAGTGGAGCAGTACAACGTTATCTGGTCGGATCGACCGTGGTCGATGTTACCGCAACAGGTGGCGTTGCGCGGCATCGCCGCTAACCACGATCTGACTATCAATGCCGCTACGCTGAATAACCGTGCCGGTTATTTACTGGCCGGGAATGGGATGAACCTTTCCGGCAATAGCCTGAATAACCAGTCCTGGTTTGGTTATTCAGAGGATGAATATAAGGTCTATCGTTATAGTGGGAAAACAGGCAAGGTATCCAGCCTGAAAGGAAGCCCTTGCCTCCGGCAACGATAACAACCGTCCGTGTGACTTATACGCTGGATGGCGCGCCTCAGTACGAAACCCATACCACCGAACAAGCCCTCCGCGCGGTGATTCAGGCTGGCGGTCAGGTCACGGCTAATTTCACCAGTAATATAAGCAATACGGCGACGACTTCGAATGCGGAGGAATAAGCAATGCGATTCCTGCGCCGTCGCTGAACACCCTCAGCAACCAGACCATCGGCAGCGGTGTGCAAAAGCAGGGGCTGAACGCTGCCGGCACCGTGGCGGTGAACTCGCCGCAGTGGAACGATCGGCTCCAGGGGGCGCTGCAGCAGCTTAACGGCGGTGGCGCGCTGGAAAACGGCGGCGCGTCCGGCACGCCTCTCAGCAACGTTGCCACCACGCAGAAAGGCAACGCGAACCTTGGTCAGCTGGGCGCGCTGGCGAACGCCGGGGTCACCACCGCCGATCTCCGAACCGCGCAGGGCGGCGCCGTCGGGCACTATCAGGGCCAGCGCGTCGATACCAGCGCTTACCCGCTGCCGTCGGGCAACAACGGCTATTTTGTCTTCTCCGACAACCCGAAAAGCCCGTACCTGATCGGCATCAACCCGAAACTGAACGTACGTCTCGGACAGCTTGATCCCGCCCTGTTTGCCGATCTGAACGCGATGCTCGGGATCAAACCGTCGTCCACGGCGCCGCAGGAGACGCGGCTGGCGTTTACCGACGAGAAGCAGTTCCTCGGCTCGTCCTATATGCTCGGCCGCCTCAACCTGAACCCGGACTACGATTACCGCTTCCTCGGCGATGCGGCGTTCGATACCCGCTACGTTTCCAACGTGGTACTCAACCAGACCGGTAACCGCTACCTGAACGGCATCGGCTCCGATCTGGATCAGATGCGCTATCTGATGGACAACGCCGCGGCGGCGCAGCAGTCGCTGGGCCTGCAGTTTGGCGTCTCGCTGACCGCCGATCAGATTGCTGCGCTCGACCACAGCCTGCTGTGGTGGGAGAAAGCTACCGTCAACGGCGAACGGTGATGGTGCCGAAACTCTACCTGTCGCCGAAGGACGTCACCGTCAACAACGGCAGCGTGATCGCGGGCAACAACGTCACCCTGAAGGGCGGCAGCATCACCAACGGCGGCAGCTCGCTGCTGGCGAAAAACAGCCTGACGCTCGACAGCCAGAACAGCATCAGCAACCTCAGCAACGGCCTGATGAAAGCGGCGGCGACCTGAACCTGAGCGCCATCGGCGATATCAATAACATCAGCTCCACCATCAGCGGCAAAACGGTCGCGCTGGAGAGCCTGGACGGCAGCATCAACAACCTGACGCAGGTTGAGCAGATTGATATCAACGCCGGAGGGAAGTACGGCAACATCGGCCTGAAAGACACGCTGCTGGGCAACACGGCGTCGATTACCGCGCAGGATGGCCTGTCGCTTGAGGCGGGGAAAAACATCACCGTCACCGGGGCGAACCTGGCCTCCGGCGGGGATATGCTGCTGAATGCGTGGGGCGATATTGCCGTCAACGCGAAATCAGATCAACGACGCATTCAGCTCCAGCCGGGAGAAAACCAGCCGTTCGTCCGTCACGTATCAGGGCAGTAACGTCACCGCGGGCGGCAACCTGCTGGTGAATGCCGGGCACAACCTTGACGTGACCGCCAGCGACCTGAAGGCGGGCGGCAGCGCGGGGCTGAGCGCGGGCAACGATCTGAACCTGAACGCGGAGCAAACCAGTGAAAGCAGCCGGAAAGGGAAAAGCGAGTCCCACAGCACCGGGCTCGACCGCACCACGATTTCCGCAGGCGATAACCTGGTCCTGAAGGCCGGGCAGGATATCAACGCCCGGGCCGCCGCGCTGGCGGCGGAGAAAAGCGTCGGGCTGCAGGCGGGTCGCGACGTGAATCTGGCTGCGGAAGAGACCACGCAGGGCGACAGTTATAAATCAGGCCGTAAAAAAGTGATTAACGAGTCGGTTCGCCAGTCGGGAACCGACATCACTGCGGGCGGGAATGTGACTGTTATCGCCGGACGGGATGTAACGGCACAGGCTGCAGATGTCTATGCCGCAGGCGATACAGCCGTGGCCGCCGGGCGGGATATCACCCTTTCCACTGCGACGGAAAGTGACTATGCGTACCGGGAGGAGAAAAAAGACGTCCGGTGGGTTCCTCAGCAAGAAAACCACTCACACCATCCACGAAGAGACGCATACGCGTGAGAAAGGTACGCAGCTTTCGGCGACAACGTTGCCTCTCCGGGCTGGTAACAACCTGACGGTGCAGGGCTCATCAGTTGCCGCTGAGCGCGATGTGGCCCTGAAGGCTGGAAATGATCTGACCGTGGAGGCAGCAACCAACACCGACACGTACTACGACATGAAGAAGGACGAAGAAATCCGGCGTTTTCTCCAGCGGGTCGGGATTGGGTATCACCATCGGGTCGCAGTCTTCAAAAAGCACCCGACAGGGGGCAAATACAACGCAGAGCGATGCCCGCAGCACGGTGGGCACTGCTGGCGGTAATGTCATCATCAGCGCCGGAAATGACGTCCAGTTGAGCGCGGCAGATGTGGTTGCCGGAAGAGCGAAGGATGATTCCTCCCGCAAAACCGGCCATATCGATATCACTGGCGACAGCATTGCCATCCTTCCTGGACGGGATACGACCACTGAGTCCATGAAGCAGGAGTCCAAATCGTCTGGCGTCACGGTCAGTGTGAAAGCGCCATTTGAAGACACTGTGCGTAACGTGCGCGATATCGTTCGTGGTAAGGGCAACAGTGGCAACAGCACCGTCGATAAAGTGAAGGGGCTGGGGGCGGAAGGCGGTGCGCTCGCGCTTGACGGACCAGGCCAGATGATGGCCATTTCCGCAGGAAGCACCCGCTCTTCCTCTGAGTCGCACTACGAGGGCGAGTTTAACAGCGGCAGCCATCTTGCCGCCGCAGGCAATATCCAGATGACTGCCACCGGTAAAACAGGGAGGCAGCAACAGCGGCAATATCCTGATTGCCGGAAGCCAGGCTAAGGCCGGTGAAACGGTGATCCTCGATGCGAAACGCGACGTTGATATCACCACCCTCCACAGACAGCGAGAAATACGGCAACAGCACTAAAAATAGCGGCTGGAATCTCTCGAGCGCCCTGAGCGCCGGAAGTGCTGTTCGCGCCATTTCGGGTGGGGGTTCCCACGGCAATCAGCTCCTGCCGGGTGGGATGAGCAAGGCGGAGAGCAACAGTAGCGGCACCCGGACCACACAAAACGCGTCGGTCATTCAGGGCTCAGATATTTACGTTAACAGTCGTGACGGCAGCGTGAATATCCAGCGGCAGCCTGATGACCGCCACGGACGATCTTCTGCTGTCAGCCACACATGGGGATATATCCGTTTCTGCCGGACGCGATACATCGCGCAGTGAGAGCAGCGGCAGCAGCAAATTGCTGGGGACTCTGGGAGGCGATGGTTACAGCGCCACGGCAGGCTACCGCCATGAAAAAAACAGCAGTCGGGAAGATAGCAGCCTCGAAAACGGATTGCGCAGCCAGCTAAGCAGCAAAAACGGTAACGTTGTCGCGCAGGCCGGTAACGACTCTCTCCCTGTCAGGTACGGATATCCGTGCCGGTAAATCGGTCTCACTCAGTGGCGAAAATGTCCTCATGGGGGTGAGCCGGGATACCCGTGACGGTGAAAACCACAGCAGCAGCGCCAGTATGGTGTGACGGCATCTGCTGGCGGCTGGGCTGTTGAGGCTGCTAAAGCCGCAGAGACGGCTGCCCGCAGCGCAGAAAACGGCGATGAGTCCACGGCTGACCGCCATCAGAACAGGCCAGTCGGCGGCAACCGCGGCGCAGGGCGCTATGTCGGACTCGTCGCTCATCAAGGCTAAAGTGTCTTTAACGGCGGGGGCGTCATCTCAGGACAGTCGTTACCACAGTACCGACACGCAGGGCACCACCATTAATGCCGGCGAGAATGTCTCTGTTCGTGCCGGAAATGACATTGCCGGTATGGGGGTACAGATCGCGGGTAAACACGTGGCGCTGGATGCGGGGCGGGATATTCTGCTGTCTGCCTCCCAGAACACAACCCACTCTGAGAGTAAAAACAGCGGCAGCCAGTTCAGCGTCGGTGTCGGTGTGAGCCTGATTGGTGCGCAAAACGGCATCTCCGGTGGAGCTGGGAGCGTCACAGCATAAGGGCAAGGAAAACAGCCAGTCGCAGCGCAATACGAACAGCGTTGTCCATGCTGATGAACAGCTTACGGTGAACAGCGGACGCGACACCACCCTGAAAGGTGCGGAGCTGGAAGGTAACCGTGTGGTGGTCAACACCGGGCGCGATTCTCACCATCAGCAGCGTGCAGGATACGGCCAGTTATGACAGCAGGCAGTCTTCGTCAGGCGCGTCCCCTCAGCTGTGCATACCGCCGCTGTGTTATGGTGCCTCTTCCGGTAGCGTCAGTGCATCGGGTGAGAATATCACCCAGAATGGTAAGAGCGTTGCTGAACAGAGCGGGATATTCGCAGGCAAGGGCGGCTTTGCTGTCACCACCGGAAATCATACCCAGCTTGACGGCGCGGTGATTGCATCCACGGCGTCTGCAGATAAAAATAGCCTCGACACGGGAACGCTGGGTTTCAGTAATCTCCACAACGAGAGCCAGACCAGCGGCAACGGCTACACGGTGGCGCTTTCCGGCAGCGCGGGCGGCAGCGGCAACGGTGAAAACCGCAACCTGGCACCGGCCATCGGTACGGGCCTGGCAGAAGAGAGCCACACCGGCACGACCTCATCAGCGGTGAGTGGCGGTAGCATTGTCATTCGCAACCCGGCGGGACAGAAACAGGATATTGCTGACCTGAGCCGTGATACGGCTGACGCCCACCACGGCGTGGACGTGAGCGGCGATGTGCAGAAGGTCAGGGATAACCTGGCGGTCCAGAGCGAAGGCGCGGCCCTGGCTACCTCTGCGCTGGATGCTTACGGCAAGTATGCGGAGCAGAAAGCGCGGGAATCCAATGCGGCGCTGGGCGCGAAGCTGGCGTCAGAAGGAAAACTGCAGGGCGATACGCCGCAGGAGCAGGAAGCGTTCCTGAAGACGCAGCCCGGATATCAGAATACCGAATACGGTCCGGGGAGTGCCTTCTGGACGAAGGGCAGCGCAGCGGCAGGATTACTGGCAGGTGCGCTTGGCGGTAACCTGAAGGGCAGGCGCGGCAGCGGGGGCGGCCCCTCTGCTGGCGACCCTGGTCAAGGAGCAGAAAGACCCGACAGCCCGTGCCGCGCTGCACGGTATTGTGGCTGCGGCGCTGACGCAGCTGAGTGGCGGGAGCACTGCGGATGGCCTGAAGGCCGGTGCTATAGGGGCTATTACGGCCTCGGCGATGACCGACCATCTGGTCAGTGCGCTGTATGGAGATAAAAAATCCAGTGACCTGACGCCAGAGGAGAAACGGCTGGTCAGTAGTCTCGTGAGTCGTGAGTATCGCGGGTGGTCTGGCGGGCGCTGCGGTGACGGATGGTAGCGTCTCCATGGCGGCGATGGCGTCGGAAACGGCGAAGGTGGAGGTTGAGAATAACTCGCTGAGTGTCGTTATACAGGGCGGTAAACTGGCTGCACAGGGATGTCTGAAAATTTCTGCTTGCCGTGATCGCCTGGTTGCCAGTGGTCTGGGTGCTTTACTGGGGATTGGTGCATCCACATCAGCAATGGATACATTGTCACAAGATGAGCAGTTGCATCTGATCTATGTGGCCTCGCTCAATGATCCTTCCCAGCTCAGTCAGTTAAATGATGCTCAGAAAGCGGCCTATGAGTCCCTGACAGGTAAGACGATCACCAGTACTGGTGGTACGCAGGTCATCAACCCGGGACCATCAAACACTGGTGGAGACCAGACTGTAACCGGAAATACGCCCTCCAACACAGGGAATGATAGTGTAGCAACCGGAGGGATAAATCATACTGGTAATACCAACGGTGATGGAGCGTCAAACAATAATGGCTGGACGACAACTACGCCGGTTCCGGATTCTCCTTCAATGGATGATCTTTTCTATCAGAACGAGAAGATCCCCGGCCTTGAAAATGTTCGCCCTGAAAATCCCGGTTATCCAGCCAATCAGAGTGTTATTGAAAAAATGAACGAACCTAAGTTTATTGCCTGGATAGGCAATACAGATTGTACGGATTGCTCAGATATCGCACCTAAGCTTCTCGATGCAGCTGGCGGGCACGGGAAAATTATTGAAGCAAGGCCGACGACTCCGTACAATTTAAATGTGTATGAAAATGGAAAAATTGTACATGAACAAGCTTTCCATCAGGTTTATACCGATGGTCAGTATGTTTACGATCCAAGAGTGTCCTTAAAACCGATTCCTAAAGGAGATTGGGAAAAACATATCAAATCTATAAATCAGGGAAGTGTTACGATCTCTGATAAATTACAGGGGTTAAAATAATGTTTCCGATAGGTAAGAAAGAAACTATCTTGTTGGACTTCATTGGTTCTCTTGGAAAACTGGAGTGGTTACATTATCAGAGCCGTATCGAAGATGAATGGATAAATGACCATTTTGAAAAAATTGATCGCTCTAAGTACCCTCCTTATACCAGTTTTCGATTTGAAAAAGAGGTTCCAGAAGTTATTACCTTACTGGAAGATGCGATTCAATCATATAAAGGTAAAGTTGAGTGGTGTATGACCCATCATCCGAAAGAGTATGGTACTGGTGTTAATCATCGTATTTTGCCTACATTTGTTAAGAATCTCAGAGTCAGTGAAGGTATGGAAGATGTTAACGAGTATATTGAAAACCATTATCCTGATTTTGGCCCAATCGCCTATGAAGATCTTGTTGGACTGACGGAGCATGTTCAATCAGTTTTCAAAAATGCTGGATATGATGCATAAATTTTCTTTATATGCTCTGTAATAACATTTTGATATGGAGCCTTAACCCGTTATGCGTACGGACGGAAAGAAGTGTCAGGTGACTATTTTAATGAGAATGCCTTAACAATAATGGCTAGCGCCACCAATCCTGGCATCTGTCATTTCTCTATCCCGTCGACCCGGTAAGCGAAGCGCCACCGGGCCATGGCAGATTAATATTGACTCATCACCCTTTCGGGAACACCCAAACATGCTTCTCAGGCAACGAAAGATGGCAGTGCTGCGGATCCCGAACCTCATGCCCATACGCGCGGATCACAAAATCATCTCCCACCGTGCGGAACAGGTACTCCCAGCGGTCGCCGAGATACATGCTGGTGAGCAGCGGCAGCTCAAGCTGATTTTCCCTGGTCCCTCGACCACCGCCACGCGCTCGACGCGGATCACAGCCGTCGCTTCTTCTCACCGCTCTGCACCCCTTCACCGGCCTGGCCCCACAGCACCCAGCCTTTTCCTTCGATACGCGCTTTGCCGTCGCGCACTTCGGTGACTTTGCCGTGCAGGCGGTTGTTGCTGCCCATAAACTCGGCGGTAAAAAGCGTTTTCGGCGAGCCGTACATCTCCTGCGGCGTGCCCTGTTGCTCAATTTTGCCGTTGTTAAGCAGCAGGATGCGGTCGGAAATCGACATCGCTTCGTTCTGGTCGTGCGTCACCATCAGCGCGGATAACCCGAGCTTGATAATCAGTTCGCGCAGGAACACGCGGGCCTCTTCGCGCAGCTTGGCGTCGAGGTTAGAGAGCGGTTCATCCAGCAAAATCACCGGCGGGTTGTACACCAGCGCCCGGCCAATCGCCACGCGCTGCTGCTGCCCGCCGGAGAGCTGGTGCGGGTGACGTTTGCCAAGATGACCCAGACCAAGCTGGTCCAGCACGTCCTGCACGCGCTGCTGGATCTCTTTGGCCGGGACTTTGCGCAGCTTGAGCGGATAGGCCACGTTCTCAAACACGGTCTTGTGCGGCCACAGGGCATAGGACTGGAACACCAGCCCAAGGTTACGCTCTTCCGCCGGGACCTCGCTGCGCGGCGTGCCGTCGTAAACTTTATTATTGCCAATGACAATGGACCCCTGCGTCGGTTTTTCCAGACCCGCAACGGGCGCGCAGGAGGGTGGTTTTACCGCTGCCAGAGGGGCCTAACAGGGAGACCACTTCGCCGCGCTTCAGGTTCATGGAGACACCTTTTAAAACAGGATTGTCGCCGTAGGTTAAGTGCAGATCGTCAACCGCTAATTCAATCATGTATTTTCACTCCGAAACGAAGGGCAATGCCCAGACCTACCACGACCAGCAGGATGTTAATGAAAGAGAGCGCCGCCACGATATCGATGGCACCCGCGGCCCAGAGGGAAACCAGCATCGAGCCGATGGTCTCCGTGCCGGGTGAAAGCAGGTACACACCCGTTGAATATTCGCGCTCAAAGATCAGGAACATCAGCAGCCACGAACCGATAAGACCGTAGCGGGAGAGCGGGATGGTGACGTGGCGGGTGATCTGCCCGCGCGTCGCCCCGGTGCTGCGCGCCGCTTCCTCAAGCTCTGGCCCTACCTGCAGCAGCGTGGAAGAGATCAGCCTCAGCCCGTAAGCCATCCACACCACGGTATAGGCCAGCCAGACGCTGAAAATGGTGCTGCGCAGCGAAACGCAGCCAGACGATGACGTTTTCACGCATCCAGTCGGTCCAGGCGAACCCGGAAAGCCAGCCGGATTTCAGCGAGTTATCCAGCCACATCGGCAGGAACAGGAACACCCACAGGAACGCCAGACCCGCCAGCAGGCCAGGCACGGCGCGCGGCACCAGCACGCTGTAGTCCAGAAAACGCGTGGTGTTGTCCGGCTTGCGGTGCATGGCAATGCCGACAAACAGGTAGCACACCACGGCCAGCGCGCCGCCAATCACGCCAATCGCCATGGAGTTGACGATGGCGCGCAGCAGGTTGGGCTGCGCCAGATGGTGCGGAAGGTGTTCAGAGAAAGCTCGTCCCACAGCGAAACGCCCACGCCCCAGTTGGAGATAAACGCGCGCATACCACGCCGAGCAGCGGAACGCCGATGGTGACGGTGAGCCAGAAGGCAATCACTCCGCCAGCCACCCAGCGCCATTTACCCAGCGGCAGCGCGCGGGCCTGCGAAGCCTTGCCCTTCATGGTGACGAAGCGGTTGGCGGTGCGCATCAGGCGACGCTGGAGCATCACCAGCGGGATGTGATGCAGATCAGCACCACGGCAACCGCCGCCATCAGGTTATAGGATGGGGTGCCCATCTTGTTCGTCAGCTTATAGAGATAGGTCGCCAGCACCATGTTGCCTTCCGGGTCGCCGAGGACCAGCATCAGGCCGAACACTTCCAGCCCGAGGAAGAACAGCAGCACGGTGGCGTACAGAATGGACGGGCGCACCATCGGCAGCTGACGGAGGTCATGACCTGCCAGGGCGACGCGCCCGCGGTGCGTGCGGCTTCTTCCACATCGGAGCCCACGCTGCGCAGCGCAGACGAGATATACAGATAGGCGTGCGGGACGTGCGTCAGGCCGGCGATGACCACAATGCTCGACATGTCGTAGATATTCCACGGCACAAAACCAATCAGCGCCTGAGCCCACTGGGAGAGAAAGCCCACCGGACCGGCGGCCACCACGTAGCCAAAGCCCAGCACCATCGGTGAAACGAAGATCGGGACCAGGATCAGCGGCTCAATCAGCCGGCGGCCGGGCAGGTCGGTACGCACCATCAGAAACGCCAGCACGCCGCCAGCGGAATGGAGATAAAGACCAGCCCGAAAGCAAGAATAAAGCCGCTTTTCAGGGCCTTATAAAAATCAGGGTCGGTGAAAATAAACTCAAATGATTCAAAGCTCCACTCTTTTGACGGCGAAAAGAACGGGGCGGACAGGAAGCTCTGTATCACGATAAACGACAGCGGCGTATAGATAACCAGGGCGGTTATCAGCACGACGATGCCTCGCGGCAGACTTTGCCACTTTCTGCGTAATGTATTCATGGGGTATCCCTGGTGTTGCGGCCCAGAAAAACGAACTCAGTCGATAAGGGAGCGCGGCGGCCTGCGCCGCGCTCAGACGCTTATTTACCGGCGGCGGTACGCCACTCTTTGATGTACTCCAGGCGTTTTTTCGGCTGCAGGTATTCCAGCAGCGTTTCATCAACCGGAATTGGCTTCAGCGCGTTGCCGAGGATTTTGGTCAGGCCGTCGATATCGTTTTTCCCTTCGATATCGTTACGAATGAGGGAATATCCGCCTGATTGGCCAGAATGTTTTGCCCTTGTTCAGACAGCACATAGTCCAGCCACAGCTTCGCGGCGTTGCTGTTTTGCGATTGCTGGCTGATGAACGACACGCGCGACAGCACCAGGGTGTAATCTTTTGGATAGGAAATGCCGAGCGAAGGATCGTTCTTCGCGCGCGCTTCCGCGTAGGAACCGAGGATGTTGAAGCCGATCAGGTTTTCACCGGAGGAGACGCGCTCCATCATGGTGCCGGTAGACGACTGCACTGATAAGCCACCTTTGGCGACGTCGGCCAGGGTTTTGAAGTAATTAGGATCGGCGTTGTGATCCTGAACCGAAAGCATAAAGCCCAGACCCGATTTTTCGATGTCGTAGGTGGTGACTTTGCCCTTGAATTTGTCCGTCTGGCTGGCAATCAGCTTCGCCAGCGCGGCGTGAGAATCCGGCACGATCGCCAGCCGGGATCAGGCGCTTGTTGCTAGATAAAGACCACCGGCTCATAGGTAGTGCATAAGCCTTATCCTTCCAGACCGCCCATTTCGGCAGCTGGCTTTGCTCCGGCGATTTATACTCCATGGCCGTAGTCGGTGGCGAGCTTCAGGCCGGTGTCCCATAGAGGAGCTCCAGACCACGTCGCCGCTCACGCCACCGGAGGCCTGTTCGCTGATGAAGCGGTTGTACAGCTCGGTGCTGTTCATGTCGTTGTATTCGACTTTAATGCCCGGGTAGGTTTTTTCGAAGCCCTGGATCAGCGGTCCGGCGGCCTTGATGTCGGTGGTGGAGTAAATAACAACCTTGCCTCTTTCGTTGCGGCATCAACAACTTTTTGATACTCAGCAGGATAGCCCTGCGGCAGGGCAGAGAGTGCAGAAGCAGAGAACAGTACAGTAGCGGTAAGCAGAGAAATTCGGAACGTGTTCGACATTATAGTTAACCTTTTAGTTACATTTGAGGAACTAATTGTCAACATAGCGTATCGGGCTCCACCCACAAGAGGGGAAGCGGGCAATGATTCCGAAGTGTGATTGTCGCCGTCGTTTCAGCAATTAACACCATAAAATCCGCGAACGTTAGCCTGTGAACGATTCTGGATTACGGTTTATCGGGCGCTTTGCGGTATAACCTTCGCGGATGACCTATATTGCCATACAGCATTTCGACGCTGATTAACCCGCTCTCCACGCAGTATTCAAGGTAGCGACGCCCCGTGGTTTTGCTGATCCCCACGTTTTCCACCACCTCTTCAACCGACATCGCGGTATCGGGATGCTCGGCGAACAGGTTTTAATCCGTTCCAGCGTTTGGGGTTCAATGCCCTTCGTCGACGGCGTAATGGAGGCTTCCGCGGCGGGAAGATTAAACAGGCGACTCCAGCGCATGCTGGTCGACCACCTTCACCTGCTGCACGGTGTGGATGAAACGCATAAACCGCTCCAGCGAGGCGTGCAGGCGCTGGAAAAAGACAGGCTTAATCAGGTAGTCAAACGCGCCGCTGCGCATGGCGTGGCTGCAGGTCTGCATATCGCTGGCGGCGGTGATGAAAATCACCGAGCATTCGTAGCTTTTCAGCAGCGGATTATCGATGAGCTCAACGCCTTTACCGTCCGGGAGATAGTTGTCCAGCAGGATAAGTCGCGGCTGGTGCTGACGAATCAGGCTGCATGCCTGCTCAATCGACGCGGCGATGCCCACCACGCGCAGATGGAAATTCTGCTCGATATACTCGCGATGCAGCTCCGCCAGGTGCGGCTCATCTTCAACTATCACAACGTCAAGTGGTCGGGTCATGCTGTCGCCCATTCGGAATAAACACAGAAAAAATAGTGCCCTGCGGCGTGTTGTCGGCAATCTCAATGCTGCCGCCGGCCTTGTCGATATATCCTGCCACCAGAAACAGGCCAATACCGTGCTCGGTACCCACAATGTCGTTTTCGCTGTCCGGCTTGCTGCTGAATCCCTGGCGGAAAATGTGCGGCTTCAACGCATCGTCCACCCCGCAGCCCCGTCAGCCACCTCGATCAGCAGCTCCTGGTTACGGTCAGAAATGTAGAGTTCTACCGGCGCGTGGACCGGCGCGTTGAGTGTCGCCTCCACGGCGTTGTCCAGCAGGTTACCAATAATGGACATCAGCTCCGTTTCACTCAGCGCGGCAGGCATCCGGGTGAGCTGGCAGGCGGGGTCAAACAGCAGCTCGATGCCTTTTTCGCGCGCGCTGACGTATTTTCCGAGCAGCAGCCCGCCACAGCGCCGGGGAGACAAAATGGGCTGAGACAAAGTCCAGCACGCGCTGGGCGCCTTCTGACTGCACCTGAATGTAACGGATCGCCTCGTCATAATGTTTCATCTGCAGTAGCCCGACGAGAGTGCGGTCCAGTTCAGCTGTTCGTGGCGCATAATGCGCAGGTTATCCGCATAGCGTTTGATCTGACTGAGCTGGCTGCTGAGCGTGTTGATGTCATTTTTGTCGCGAAAGCTGTATACCCAACCGCTTTCAACGCCCGGTTCGACCTCAATGGCTACCCGGTTGACGATCACCTCGCGCTGGTTCAGCACCGCAATCTGGTCGTGGCTGCCAGCGCTCACCGAGGCGTAGCGCTGGGATAAAAACCCCGGCGCCGTCTGCAGAATGTCTTCCAGCGGTTTCCCGATAAGTTCATTCTCACTTTGCCGAATATCCAGCATTTCGCGTGCCGCGCGGTTAATTAAAATCAGCTGCTTCTCGCCATTAACGGCAAATACCCCTTCGTACATGGCTTCTAATAGCGCGCGCTGCTGCAAAACCAGCTGAGCGATATCTTTCGGCTCCAGCCGGAACATCTGTTTTTTTAAATTGCGGGTAAACAGCCAGGAGAAAATAAACAGCAGCAGCAGCAAGCGCAGCGCCGTATAGCCCGGACTGCCAGAGAATGCGGGCGTTAATATTGGCAATATACGACGTCAGATAGCCGACCGAGACAATACCAATTACCTGATGCTGCGCGTTGAAGATGGCGCTTTGCTGCGTAGCGACACGCCAATTCCGCCCTGACGCACGGAAATAATGGTTTTGCCCTTTAACACCTTCGGCATTATCCCCGCCGATCATCGGTAAATTAATACGCTCCGGGGATTCGAATGATAAAGGTGCTGCTCCTCGGTATCGCCAATCACAATGTAGCTGGCATCGCTTTCGGGCGCGCAGCGGCTGAATTAACCGGGCTATTCCCGGAATATCTCTGGCCGCTACCATTGCCGCCAGACCCGGCATCAGCGCGATCTGGCTGGCCTGAACCCGGGCGCGCTGGCCGAGATCGTGATGGAGCTGTCGGTCAATAAAATGGAACAGGATTGTTCCCAGCAGAACTAACAGCAGGCAGGAGAAGCACACCAGCGCTAAAAACAGCTTTACCTGAAAAGAGAGTCTGCGTTTCATTCAACCTGCGGAAGTTATGTAAAAGTGACATTTGCCGAGCCTGACATGGGCCAATAGCGGACGCAATCTGGCGAGAAAAGAGTTGTGACCTGGCTTTTCGTTTTCGGCGTTATAGCCATCAGGATCCCGTAAGGCTATGCTTCATTCAGCACGATAATAATTACAGAGCAATGTCATGGATAAAGAACTACTGGATGCGGGTTACCGGGCCTATACCGGCGAGAAAATTGACGTTTACTTCAATACCGGGATCTGCAAACACTCAGGTAACTGCGTGCGTGGGAGCGCAAAGCTGTTTAATCTGAAACGTAAGCCGTGGATCATTCCCGATGAAGTGGACGTTGAAACGGTTGTACGCGTGATTGATACCTGCCCGAGCGGTGCGCTGAAGTATCGCCAAAAATAAGCGAGGAACCATGGATATTCTGGAAGGCCATAACAAGTTTTACGTCAATGATGCGAACGGCAACCAGGTCGCGGAGATTGTCTTTGTACCGACCGGCGAGCACCTGAGCATTATCGAGCACACCGATGTGGATGAAAGCCTGAAAGGGCAGGGCGTCGGTAAACAGCTGGTGGCGAAAGTGGTGGAGAAGATGCGCGGTGAGAACCGTAAAATTATCCCGCTGTGCCCGTTCGCGAAGCATGAGTTTGATAAAACGCGGGAATATGACGATATTCGGGCGTAAATAACACCGGCGATGGCCGGTGTTTTTTTATCTTACCTGCTCAAAACAGCAATACCATCGCGATCAGCACCATTATCCCTCCTGACGCCATGCTCACCCTACGCGCCGCCTGTGGCCGGGTCGCCAGTACCGCTTTCGAACCATACCCCACCAGCAGATAGACCAGCGTACAGGTGATAAGGTGCATCACGCCAAGCGCGGACATTTGCATCGCTAGCGACCAGCTTCCGGTCGGGTCGGTAAACTGCGGAAGCAGCGCCAGGAAAAGCAAAAAGACTTTCGGGTTAAGGCCGCTAATGCAGAGCCCTTTCACCGCCCACTGTCTCAGTTTCCCGCATGGTGGGTGGCCTTTTCCGGTGCGGCCGGGTGACGCAACAGCCCGATGCCAAGCCAGAGGAGATACACGGCCCCCGCAACGGTCAGCCCGGTTAACGCCAGCGGATGCTGAGCAATCACTACGCCCACGCCAGCCACCACAATCAGCGTAGCTAACAGATGCCCGGACATTAACCCCATCACCGCCGGTACCACGCGTCGCCCGTTAATCCCGGCGCTAATGGCGTAGGCCCAGTCGGCGCCCGGCGTCATGATGAGCAGAAAAGAAACCACCCAAAAGCCGGCCACAATACTCATTTCCATCGTCGTGAAAACTCCCGCAGTGCGTCAAACGTTGAGAAAAAGAATATCGCTAACCCTGCGAAATAGGCTTTCAATGTTATGCTCATAACACCGTGAAAATGAGAAAATCTTCCACATGGATAGCATCGATCGAAAAATTCTTGCTGAGCTACAGTCTGATGGCCGTTTATCCCTGACCGAGCTGGCGGAAAGAGTGAATCTGAGCCTCTCGCCGTGCCATCGTCGCGTGCGGGCGCTGGAGCAAAGCGGGGCGATAACGGGATACCGTGCCAGCCTCGACCCCGCCAAAATGGGGTTCAACTTCCTGGCGATAGTGTTTGCGACGCTGAAGGAGGGTGACAGAAAGGCGGTTAGCGCGTTTGAAGCGGCGGTGGAGAAATCCCGCAGATCGTGCTGGCACAGCGTCTGTTTGGCGATCCCGATTATCTGATGCACGTCGTGACCCGCGACCTGTCCGCTTTCCAGAAACTCTACGACGAGAAGCTCTCCGCCATGCCCGGCGTGCAGCACCTTCGCTCTACGCTTGTGATGAAAACGGTCGTGCAGGACAGACCTTTTCCGCTGGAATCAGCAGGGCGAGACTGAGAGGCATGCCCGGCAGAACGCCGGGCATGCAGGGCGTTTAGCCGACAAACATCACCGACACGCACAGCACGCCGACGATCAGCGTCAGCAGGTTGCCAATGGAGCGGTACTGTTTCAGTGACGGGATCAGATACGTCGACAGCGTCGGCATGATAAACAGGATCATGGCGATAAGCGGGCCGCTGATGGCGTAAATCATCGAAATGGCGTTCGGGTTAATGCAGCAGACGGCAAAGGTGATTAACGACACCCCCATAATGGAAATCGCGCGGTTAAAGGCGCGGCTCTTTTTCACGCCCACCTGATTGAGCGACGACTTCACGATCTCCGTCGCCCCTTCAATCACCCCAAAATAGGTGCCGAGGAACGATTTCGACATCGCAATAATCGCCACGATAATCCCGGAAATGCCCAGCCACGCCGGAGAAGAAGGCATCATCGACAGCGCGGACAGGATCGTTACCCTTGCTCTTTGGCGGCCACAATGTACGACGGCGGAATTGAGAGCAGACAGCTGAAGACAAAAAACAGCACGCTCAGGCAGATGATCAGGTATGCCACCTTCATGATTTTCTTGCATTTATCCATAGCACCGTCGGCAAATTTCTCGCGACGGTCAACGGCAAACGTTGAGATAATCGGGGTATGGCTGAAAGCAAACACCATCACCGGAATCGAAATCCATACCTGATGCAGCGTATGACGATCGAACGCCATCTGGCTGGTCAGCAGCGAGGGTTGCCAGCTTCCGGTCAGGGTAGAGCGAGACAAACAGAAAATAGGCAATCAGCGGAAACACCAGGAAGCCCATCACTTTTATCGTGATATGGCGCCCCATCAGGAAGATCAGATTCAGAACCAGCACCACCCCCAGGCTGACCAGCACGCGAACGGCGGTATCCACCGTCAGGTGTTTCGCCAGCTGCTCCGTGAGCGAGTGGTGATGGCCACCGCATAAATCTGTACCACCACAAAGAAGGCGATGAAATAGAGCGTGGTGATCAGGTTGCCTATCTTCCTGCCGTAATAGTGCGAGACGGCGCCGGTGATCCCCTTCGTTGCCTTTTGTTTTCGACGACAGGATAAATTGCGCCAGCGCCCGGTGCGGCCAGTAGGTTAAGGGATAGGCCACGAGGGCGGTAATAAACAGGACGATAGCGCCTGCGGAAGCCCAGCTGAATGGGCAAGAACAGCGTTCCTGCGCCCACGGCCGTGCCATAGAGAGCGAAACTCCAGAGAGTCTCATCTTTTGACCAAATTTTCGACATTAGAGCAACGTATCAACTATCAAACCATCGGAATGGCGTGCAATTTACCTAGTTATGCCTGAAGAGCGCAGTTGCTTCGACGGAGTTTGGCGGAACGGGCGTCCGGCCAGAGGCGGTTTAGCCTGCCAGGGCGCGCCGTTGCTGGCGACGCTTAAGAAATTTCTCGCGCAGGCTATCGTATGCCCAGTTATAGAACATGGTGTACGGCAGGAAGAACAGGAAGAAACCTATTTCAAGCGTGAATGCCTGAAGCAGCGTAACGCCCAGCACGGCGGCGACAATCGACACGCCAATCACGATAAACCCGCATTC
Source organism: Allium fistulosum (assembly GCA_030737815.1). Taxonomy (NCBI): domain Eukaryota; kingdom Viridiplantae; phylum Streptophyta; class Magnoliopsida; order Asparagales; family Amaryllidaceae; genus Allium; species Allium fistulosum. The sequence goes on from JASFAW010000010.1 coordinate 79,758,076, forward strand.
GAACCCCAGCGCATGCAGCGCGCGCACTTTCGCAGTACGTTTGACGCGCTGAACCGGCCAGAAACGGTCGAAGCCGAAGTTATAAAGAATGTTCCACAGCATGGCGGTGGTGGCCAGAATAATGGTCAACCCCCCCATCTCCACCACGGAACGCTGCATGAGCCACGCCGCCGTAGGGGCGAGGATCGCCGTCGCAATCCCTTCGAAACAGACAGCATGAAAGATCCGCTCCGGCAGTTTACGTTGGAGTGCATCCTGATGTTGCATAGTCATAGACCTCATTAATTCGCCGGTATGGGCGTTGATGCAACCTATTTTCATCGCTAAAAGCTGATATATTAAAGATAGTATCCATCGCTAAAGTAGATAGGTTATGCGCTATTCAACCGCAAGCCCTTAAGCGTTTGTCGAGACCGTTGCGGCGGGCTCTTTTTCCGCTGCCGCACGCCGGCTGCGTAAAAGCCAGTCGACGATCAGCACGTCGATTGCCAATCTTGAAGCCGATCTCGGTTTCGAGCTGTTTGACCGCTCGGCGCGCCAGCCGGTGTTAACGGTCCAGGGAGAACAGGTGCTGGGCTACGTGCAGGCTATCCTGGCCGCCAGCACGCGGCTGGATGAGCTGGCGGTGTCGCTAACGGCGCAAACGGAGGCGCGTCTGACGTTTGTCCTTTCCGATACCCTCAACCCGGACGTGCTGGAAGAGATGATGAAGCAGTTTGACGCGCGTTTTCCCCATACGGAATTCGAATGTCTGATTGGCGAGGAAGAGGACGTGATCGATCTGCTGCAAAAGGAGCGAGCGCAGATTGGCCTGACGGAAGCGCGTGACAGTTACCTACGGATATTGGCGTCACCCGCCCTGCCGATGCAGACCCGCATGGCGATCTATGTCGCGACCACGCATCCGCTGGCCGGACAACATGACGTTCAGCATGACGAGCTGCACGGCTGGCGAGAGCTGCGGCTCAGCACCTATCTTGAGCGCGAGGCTGAGATCGCGCGCGGGCCCGTCTGGTCAGCACCGAATTACCTGTTACTCTTGAGTATGGCGGTACAGGATTTGGCTGGTGCGTGCTGCCGTGCGCGCTGGTGGATGAATTTGCCGCCGCGAAATCCCTGGTACAGCTCAATGTTCCCGGCTGGCCGCGGGCGATCGGCATCGATCTGCTGTGGAATAAACGATCCCCTCCCGGCGTTGCCCGGCAGCTGGCTGCGGCAGTATCTGCAGGATGCGCGCTGATCCTTGTGATTAAACTCACTATTTTAAACAATTAAGATAATTGCCAGTAACAATCCTCTACTATCGTCATGTCATTTAACACAGAGGTCGTGATGAAAGATGTCGTAATAGTGGGTGCGTTGCGTACAGCTATCGGCTCGTTTTCAGGGAGCGCTCGCGCGTCACTCGGCGGTTGACCTGGGCAGCGTGGTGGTAAAAGCGCTGGTGGAACGCAGCGGGATCGCAGCACATGAAGTTGATGAGGTGATCCTGGGACAGGTCCTCACGGCCGGTGCCGGGCAAAACCCTGCGCGTCAGGCGGCGCTGAAGGGCGGGCTGCCCAATACCGTTTCGGCCATCACACATCAACGACGTCTGTGGTTCAGGATTAAAAGCGCTGCATCTCGCGACGCAAGCCATTCAGTGTGGTGAAGCGGACGTGATCATCGCGGGCGGGCAGGAGAATATGAGCCGCGCGCCGCACGTGTTGACCGACAGCCGGACCGGCGCACAGCTTGGCAACAGTCAGCTGCTCGACAGCCTGGTGCATGACGGGCTTTGGGATGCGTTCAATGACTATCATATGGGCGTGACGGCGGAAAACCTGGCGCGCGAGTACGGCATCAGCCGTGAGGTGCAGGATGCCTATGCGCTAAGCTCGCAGCAAAAAGCGCGTGCGGCGATTGATTCCGGTCGCTTTCGCGACGAGATTGTCCCGGTCAGCACGCAGCGTCAGAGCGGCGAGCGTATCCTCGTGGATACCGATGAACAGCCGCGCACCGACGCCAGCGCTGAAGGCCTGGCGAGGCTGAACCCCACGTTTGAAATGCAGGGCTCGGTGACGGCGGGAAATGCCTCTTCCATTAACGACGGCGCTGCCGCCGTTATGATGATGAGCGAAAGCAAAGCCCTTGAACTCGATCTTCGGTCCTGGCCCGCATCAAGGCGTTCGCCAGCGTAGGGGTTGATCCTGCGTTGATGGGGATCGCTCCGGTCTACGCGACCCGCCGCTGCCTGGAGCGCGCGGGGTGGCAGCTTTCGGATGTGGATCTGATCGAAGTGAACGAAGCCTATGCCGCGCAGGCGATCTCCGTCGGAAAAATGCTGGAGTGGGATCCGCGGGTCAACGTTAACGGCGGCGCGATCGCGCTGGGCCATCCTATCGGTGCGTCCGGCTGCCGAATCCTGGTTTCGCTGGTTCACGAAATGAAAAAACGCAATGCCGCAAAGGGATTGCCACACTCTGTATAGCGGCGGGCAAGGGGTGGCGCTGGCTATCGAACGCTAACCTCTTCTCATTAAAAATGACCTCTCCGGGAGGTTTTTTTTCGCGTTTTTTTTCTCCCGGCGGCTTAATTGTGATCCGAACATCATTTTCGCTATAAACAAAAATAAAATGAAACGTTGTTTTAAATATAATTGAAAAGCCCGCTTTATGCGATAGTATGTGCTCATTATGAAAAACGGAACGCTGTTTCGTTTATTTCCGCCTTCGGGCATGACCACATCTGGAGGTTACCGTGGACGTCAGAGAAAGCATCCACAGTGCGCACGCCAAAACGCTGGATACTCAGGGGCTGCGCAATGCATTTTTAGTCGAGCAGGTATTCGAGGCCGACAGGTACACCATGGTTTACAGCCATATCGACCGCATCATTGTGGGCGGGATTCTGCCGGTCACGAAAAGCGTCTCCGTGGGCGGTGAGGTCGGTAAACAGCTGGGCGTGAGCTACTTCCTCGAGCGTCGCGAGCTGGGGGTGATAAACATCGGCGGGCCGGGCACCATCACCGTAGACGGAAAATGCTATGAGATTGGCCATCGCGAGGCGCTGTACGTGGGTAAAGGGGCGAAAGACGTGGTCTTTGCCAGCATCGACGGCAGCAGGCCCGCGAAGTTTTACTACAACTGCGCGCCGGCTCACTCCACCTACCCAACCAAAAAAGTGACCACCGCAGACGTCGCACCCGTGACGCTGGGCGATAACCTCACCAGCAACCGCCGCACCATCAATAAATACTTCGTGCCGGACGTGCTGGAGACCTGCCAGCTCAGCATGGGATTGACCGAGCTGGCACCGGGCAACCTGTGGAACACCATGGCCGTGCCATACCCACGAGCGCCGCATGGAAGTCTACTTCTACTTCAACATGGATGAGGACGCCTGCGTGTTCCACATGATGGGACAGCCGCAGGAAACGCGCCATATCGTGATGCACAACGAGCAGGCGGTGATTTCACCGAGCTGGTCCATTCACTCCGGCGTAGGGACGAAAGCCTACACCTTTATCTGGGGAATGGTGGGTGAAAACCAGGTCTTTGATGATATGGACCACGTTGCGGTCAGCGATCTGCGCTAGTCGCGGGCGGTGAAGCATAAACCTGCCTGTGAGTGACAGGCTCTGAAAGAGTAAGGAATAAACATGATTCTGGATGCATTCTCTCTGCAGGGGAAAGTGGCTGTGGTTTCCGGGTGTGACACCGGCTGGGTCAGGGAATGGCGTTAGGCCTGGCGGAAGCGGGCTGCGATATCGTCGGAATTAATATCGTTGACCGACTGAAACCATCGAACGCGTGACGGCCCTGGGCCGCCGTTTCCTGAGCCTGACCGCTGACCTGCGTAAAATCGATGCCATTCCTGAACTGCTGGACCGCGCAGTGGCTGAATTCGGTCATATCGACATTCTGGTGAACAACGCCGGGCTGATCCGCCGCGAAGACGCGATCAGCTTCAGCGAGCGCGACTGGGATGACGTGATGGATTTGAACATCAAGAGCGTATTTTTCATGTCCCAGGCGGCGGCGAAGCATTTTATTGCCCAGGGGAAAGGCGGCAAGATCATTAACATTGCCTCTATGCTCTCGTTCCAGGGCGGCATCCGCGTGCCGTCTTACACCGCGTCCAAAAGCGCCGTAATGGGCGTGACCCGCCTGCTGGCAAACGAATGGGCGAAACATAACATCAACGTGAATGCGATTGCGCCGGGCTACATGGCGACCAACAACACGCAGCAGCTGCGTGCTGACGAAGAGCGCAGCGCGGCGATCCTGGAGCGTATCCCTGCGGGACGCTGGGGTCTGCCGAGCGATCTGATGGGGCCGATTGTCTTCCTGGCCTCCTCCGCATCGGATTACATCAACGGTTACACCGTGGCTGTAGACGGCGGCTGGCTGGCGCGTTAATTCCACCTGTATTAAGAACCTCTGCCTGTGGGCGGAGGTTTTTTTTGCGCAATAATTGGCTTAGTCCATATCGATAAAGATGAAAAATCCATACTAAAAAATCGCAAATGACGGCAATCACACTTTTATTGCTTAAATATTAACTGATTAGTAAAAATACGTGATTATTCGCCACGAGTTGAAATTGTAATGTCCATCACAGAACCGTATGCCGTAGCGGAATAATCCATAACTTCGCGATTTCCTGCCTGACACTTTTCCTCGCTTTCTCGTAATTTCAGTTAACGAATTTTGCTGTTGAGGCAGGAAAAATATGACATCGATAAATGACTCTACCCTAATGCCCGCTGCGCTGCGTGATACTCGCCGCATGAACCAGTTTGTCTCCATTGCCGCCGCCGTGGCGGGCCTGTTATTTGGACTGGATATCGGCGTCATTGCCGGCGCACTACCGTTTATTACCGATCACTTTACCCTCAGCAGTCGCCTGCAGGAGTGGGTGGTGAGCAGCATGATGCTCGGCGCGGCCATCGGCGCGCTGTTCAACGGCTGGCTGTCGTTCCGCCTGGGGCGCAAATACAGCCTGATGGTCGGGGCGATTCTGTTCGTTGCCGGCTCCATTGGCTCGGCGTTTGCCGCTAATGTTGAAATCCTCCTGCTCTCCCGCGTGCTGCTGGGCGTGGCGGTGGGGATTGCCTCCTACACCGCGCCGCTTTATCTCTCCGAAATGGCGAGCGAAAACGTGCGCGGCAAGATGATCAGCATGTATCAGCTGATGGTCACGCTGGGTATTGTGCTGGCGTTCCTGTCTGACACCTACTTCAGCTACAGCGGGAACTGGCGCGCGATGCTGGGCGTGCTGGCCTTACCGGCGCTGGTGCTGATCGTCCTGGTGATTTTCCTGCCAAACAGCCCGCGCTGGCTGGCGCAAAAAGGGCGTCACGTAGAGGCAGAAGAGGTTCTGCGCATGCTGCGCGATACCTCGGAAAAAGCGCGCGAAGAGCTGAATGAAATCCGCGAAAGCCTGAAGCTAAAGCAGGGCGGCTGGGCGCTGTTTAAGATCAACCGCAACGTGCGCCGCGCGGTCTTCCTCGGCATGTTGCTGCAGGCAATGCAGCAGTTCACCGGCATGAACATCATCATGTATTACGCGCCGCGCATTTTCAAAATGGCCGGATTCACCACCACGGAACAGCAGATGATTGCAACCCTGGTGGTCGGGCTGACCTTCATGTTCGCCACCTTTATTGCGGTATTCACCGTGGACAAAGCCGGGCGTAAACCGGCGCTGAAAATTGGCTTCAGCGTGATGGCGCTCGGTACGCTGATTCTGGGCTACTGCCTGATGCAGTTTGATAACGGCACGGCCTCAAGCGGGCTTTCCTGGCTTTCTGTCGGTATGACCATGATGTGTATCGCAGGTTACGCGATGAGCGCCGCGCCGGTGGTGTGGATCCTGTGCTCCGAAATTCAGCCGCTCAAATGCCGTGACTTTGGAATCACCTGTTCCACGACCACCAACTGGGTGTCGAACATGATCATCGGCGCGACGTTCCTGACGCTGCTGGACGCGATTGGCGCTGCCGGAACCTTCTGGCTCTATACGGTGCTGAACGTAGCGTTTATTGGCGTTACGTTCTGGCTGATCCCGGAAACCAAAGGCGTGACGCTGGAACATATCGAGCGCAAGCTGATGGCAGGAGAGAAACTGCGAAACATCGGCGTGTGATTGTTTTGCCTGTTCGAAGGCTTCACTCTATGCCGTAACTGGAAAAGAAAAAGGTGGCTTAGCCACAATAATAATGTGACTAAGATCACTACTAACTCTGGTAGGGAGTAGACACAGAGAGGGAACTGGCATTAGGATTTTTCTTAGATTGTTGAATTGTCGGGCCACCGCTATCAATTGAGCAAAGACGCGTTGCATCCGGAAAAAGAAGAATCACTATGTCAGAAATGGATTTAAGAAAAAGCACGGACCTCGACTTTCACCGTTTTGCCGCCCCGGCTGTAAGCGCAAAAGAGATAGATCTTCTGGGATTGTTTGAGGTCCTTCTGGCGGCGAAAAAACGTATCGCCGCCATTATCTTTACTTTCGCGCTGGTGGGGCTGGCCGTTTCATTTTTACTGCCGCAGAAATGGACCAGTAAAGCGGTGATCACCCCGGCAGAACAGCTGCAGTGGAACCCACTGCGCCAGATGATGGTGGCGTTACAGGTGCTTGATGTGGACGTGAAGATCACCCGTCCGCAAACTTTTGACCTGTTTATTAAAAAGTTCCAGTCACAGTCATTGCTCGAAGAGTATATGACAACCTCTCCTTACGTAACATCGAAGCTGCAAGGCACCACGGTGGATCCGCTTGAGCTGCATCGCGCGATAGTCAACATTTCAGATCGAATGAAAGCGGTGAATAACGCTCAGGGAAAAGAGGCGGATAAAACGCCTTATGTTTCCTGGACATTGAGCTTCACTGCACCGACAGCTGACGATGCGCAAGCCGTCCTGGCGGGGTACATTGATTATATCGCGGCTATTGTAGAAAAAGAGACGGTGCAGAATATCCGCAACCTGATCGCCCTAAAAACGAACGTCGTTGAGCAGCAGCTGGAACTGGATCGAGTTCGTCTGACCAATATTCACAATACCAACCTGCAGCGACTGAATTATTCGCTGGAAGTGGCAAATGCCGCAGGCATCAAGAGGCCGGTTTACAGCAACGGGCAGGCCGTAAAAGATGACCCGGATTACTCCGTTGCGCTCGGTGCTGACGGTATCGCGCAAAAGCTGCAGATTGAAAAAAATTTGAAGGACGTGACCGAGCTGAATGCGGATTTCCAGAACAGGGAATACTACCTCGCACAGCTGAAAAAGCTCTCCTTCGCCGATGTTAAACTTGAGCCATTCAGGTACCAGCTTTCTCCCTCCATGCCGGTGAAAAAGGATGGCCCGGGCAAGGCTCTGATTGTTGTTCTGGCGGCGCTTCTGGGGGGGATGTTTGCCTGCGGTAGCGTTTTACTTCGCGAGGCGATGCTCACCCGTACTTCGCCGCCAGAGCCGGTAGCGAAATAAGCTCTGCAGTTTAAAAAGGCGCTGAATACAGCGCCTTTTTTTATGTACTTCGGTTGTGTTAAAAAAGAAACAAAGAAAAGGAGGGATGATGAAAACGATCGGCCTGTTAGGTGGAATGAGCTGGGAATCGACAATCCCTTATTACCGCCTGATTAATGAAGGGGTAAAGCAGCGTCTGGGTGGTCTGCACTCCGCAAGCCTGCTGCTGCACAGCGTTGATTTCCATGAAATCGAAGCCTGCCAGTCGAGCGGGGAGTGGGGTAAAGCCGGAGAGATCCTGGCCCAGGCGGCGCTGGGACTGGAGCGTGCCGGCGCCGAGGGTATCGTGCTTTGTACCAATACCATGCACAAAGTGGCGTCGCATATTGAGGACCGCTGCTCGCTGCCGTTTCTGCATATCGCGGACGCGACCGGTCGTGCGATTGCCGCATCCGGTATGCGCCGCGTAGCGCTTTTGGGCACACGCTACACCATGGAACAGGATTTTTATCGCGGGCGTTTGCACAGTGAATTTGGGATCGAGAGCCTGATCCCGGATGAAGACGATCGGGCGCGCATCAATCAGATTATCTTTGACGAGCTCTGCCTCGGCACCTTCAGCGAATCTTCTCGGGCGTATTACGTCAGCGTGATTGAAAAGCTGGCGCAGCAGGGGGCAGAAGGGGTGATCTTCGGCTGCACCGAGATTGGCCTGCTGGTGCCGGCCGATCGAAGCCTCGTCCCGGTATTTGATACCACCGCCATTCACGCGGCAGATGCCGTGGCGTTTATGCTGTCATAACGGGTTTTGCAGGTCAGGTAAGCGAAGCGCCACCTGACGCGCGTGCTCCATTAAGTGTTCGGTGAAAGCGTCCACCAGCGCGGAAGCCGGACGGTGCAGCGGGCGGATCAGACTCACGGTGAACGGGACGGAGACGCTAAAGCGGCGGATGACGATCCCGCTTCCGGCATAGTCCAGCGCCGTGAGCGGATTCACCACCGCGACGCCGACGCCTGCACGCACCATCGCGCAAATCGAAGCCGCACTGTGCGTTTCCACCACCATTCGCCGTTTGATCTGATGCTCGGCAAACAGCGTATCCAGCAGCTGTCTGTAACTGTCTGTCTGCGAAAGGCTAATGTAGTTTTCCCCGTGGAAATCCTCCGGCGTGAGCACTGCCTTACCGGCAAGCCGATGTCCTGCGGGCAGAACGCACACTTCATCTAACGAGATCAGCTCCGTGCGTGCCGTTCCCGCTGGCGTGGAAAGGGTTTCGGTTAGCCCTAAATCATGGCGCTGGGCCGAAAGCCACTCTTCAAGCAGGGGGGATTCCTGAGGAACGATAGTGAGGCTGACCTCCGGGTATCGGGCCAGAAAGGGCTGCAGCAGCATCGGCAAAAAGGATTGCGAAAAGACGGGCAGACAGACGATCGACAGCTCGCCCTGGCGAAACTCGCGCAGGCTTTCCGCTGCACTCACTATTCTGTCCAGTCCGTACCAGGAGCGCTGGACTTCCTCGAACAGGCGCAACCCCTGCACCGTCGGGTGAAGCCTGCCCCGGGTACGCTCGAACAGCTTCAGCCCCAGCACTTTCTCGAAGCGCGCCAGCTCGCGGCTCACCGTCGGCTGTGAGGTATGCAGCATCTGTGCGGCTTCGGTGAGATTGCCGGTGGTCATCACGGCGTGAAAAATCTCGATGTGGCGTAAATTGACGGCGGGCATAGGGCACCTGAAAGCAGATAACTGTCCATATCATTTTTGCATAGACTCGCGATAAAACGATATTTTTTATTCTCTTCGCGCTGTGGCGTAATCTTCAAAACGCATTTACCCGGAGAAGACCATGCCACGCCCGCTGAACCAGACTGAGACCGATTTGAACGCCGACAACCTGCTGCGCCTGCCTGCCGAGTTTGGCTGCCCGGTGTGGGTCTACGACGCGCAGATCGTTCGCGAGAAGATCGCCGCCCTGCATCAGTTTGACGTGGTGCGTTTTGCCCAGAAGGCGTGCTCCAATATTCATATTCTGCGCCTGATGCGTGAGCAGGGCGTGAAGGTCGACTCCGTCTCGCTTGGCGAAATCGAGCGCGCGCTGGTGGCCGGATTCGATCCGAAAGCCGACGGCGACGCGATCGTCTTCACCGCCGATGTGATCGACGATGCGACGCTTGCGCGCGTCCACGAACTGCAGATCCCGGTGAATGCCGGTTCTGTAGATATGCTGGAGCAGCTGGGTCAGGTTTCTCCCGGCCATCGCGTCTGGCTGCGCGTGAATCCGGGCTTTGGTCATGGTCACAGCCAAAAAACCAATACCGGCGGTGAAAACAGCAAGCACGGGATCTGGTATGCCGATATGCCTGCCGCGCTGGAGGTATTACAGCGCTATGGCCTGAAGCTGGTGGGGATTCATATGCACATTGGCTCTGGCGTCGATTACGTCCACCTGGAGCAGGTGTGCGGCGCGATGGTGCGCCAGGTTATCGACTTCGGTCAGGATCTGGAGGCAATCTCAGCCGGTGGCGGCCTCTCTATTCCATATCGCGAAGGCGAAGAGGCGATCGATACCGATCACTATTACGGTCTGTGGAGCGCCGCGCGTGACCAAATTGCCGCGCATCTTGGTCACGCGGTGAAGCTGGAAATTGAGCCGGGTCGTTTCCTGGTGGCGGAGGCCGGCGTGCTGGTTTCGCAGGTGCGCAGCGTCAAAGATATGGGGTCTCGCCACTTCGTCTTGATTGATGCAGGCTTTAACGATCTGATGCGTCCGTCCATGTACGGCAGCTATCACCACATTACCGCCCTGGCCGCCGACGGCCGTGATTTAACGCAGGCGCCGCGCGTTGAGACAGTCGTTGCGGGACCGCTGTGCGAGTCGGGTGACGTGTTTACCCAGCAGGAAGGCGGCAAAGTGGAGACCCGCGCGCTGCCAGAGGTCAAACCGGGTGATTATCTTGTGCTGCATGATACCGGTGCCTACGGGGCGTCGATGTCATCTAACTACAACAGCCGCCCGCTGCTGCCGGAAGTGCTGTTTGATAACGGCAAGGCACGGCTGATCCGTCGTCGCCAGACCATTCAGGAACTGCTGGCTTTAGAACTCATCTGATGAAAGTACGGCCCCGTTGTGACCGAATCGCGTAACACCAGCGTGCCGGTAAACGGCGGGATAGCATCGACCGGCTGGTTTTTTGCCAGCCGGATCGCCTGATCGATGGCCGTGACAATCATATTGTCGATGGGCAGATAAACCGATGAGAGCGCAGGCTCCAGCCATTTCGCGCTTGGGGCATCGTCAAAGCCGAACAGTGAAATATCATGCGGAATTTTAAGCCCCGCCTGGTGTAACGCTTTGGATGCACCCAGGGCCATATCGTCGTTACAGGCAAACAGGGCGCTAAACGGCACTCCGTCGGCAATCAACTCCTTGCACAGCTCGTATCCCCGCGTCATTCCCGCATCGCCGTACTTTATCCGACGTTCGTCCAGGCGAATGCCGTGCTTTTCCAGCGCTTTACGGTAGCCCATCAGCCGCGCTTTCCCGGTTGGGGTATGGATCGGAACGGTGATACAGGCGATCTCCCGATGGCCCTGGGCGATCAGGTAATCCACGGCCTTAAATGCGGCATCCTGCTGTTCGAAAAACACGCAGCGATCCGGCGCCTGGCTCACTTCGCGGTTAATGACCACCAGCGGCGTTTTCACGGTGTTCATCAGTTTGACGATCGCTTTTTCGCTCATATAGCGCGTGTAAAGCACGATGGCATCGCACTGGCGATCGGCCAGCATCTGCACCGCCTGTTCTTCCTGTTCCGGCGCGTCGTGACCGTCGGTGACGATCAGCTGTTTCCCGTGAGTTTCCGTCTGCCGCGACGCCTGCTGGAGAAGACGACCAAAGTAAAAGCCGTCGAAGGTCGAGACGACCAGGCCAATGCTGTTGCTGGTCTGGTTAGCCAGCGAACGCGCGAGAAAGTTCGGGCGATAGCCCAGCTCTTCCATCGCAGCAAAGACCTGCTGACGCGTACTCTCTTTAACCTGACCTGTGCCGTTCAGCACGCGCGAGACGGTAGCCTTCGACACGCCCGCACGCAGTGAGACATCCAGCATTGTTGCCATTCTACATTCCTGCTTCCACGTAATGATTTGCAGTTTAACACAGACCTCACGGCGTATAAGCGATGCGGGAAGCGCAAAACTTCTGCCACGATCACGCTTTTTGGTCACGATTCGTCTGGCCTGCGTGAAGTAAAACTAAATAGTCTGACTCTGGTAAAATAATCGCCGAACCGAGCTGGGGCGACAGGCCAGCAAATACATGAGAAAACGCAGGTGAAACGTGAAAAACATAGCCATCCTCCCGCTTTACCAGGCACCGCACTATGCGGAGCAGGTCACCGACTGGCTCTGGCAGGCCTTTGGCGAAGGGCTTTCTCGGGAATTTTTCCACAGCATCATTGAGCACAGCCAGACGCCGGGAGCATTACCGCTGACCTTTATCGCCGTAGAAGACGAACAGCTTGTTGGTACGGTAGGGCTCTGGCGCTGCGATTTGATCACCCGTCAGGATCTCTTTCCGTGGCTGGCGGCGCTCTACGTTGACGACGCGGCGCGAGGCAAGGGGCTGGCAGGAAAGCTACAGCAGCACGTTATTACCTGGGCCGCGCACGCGGGATATGAAGAACTGCACCTCTGGTCTGCCTGCCGCGACTTCTACGAACGTTACGGCTGGCAGTATATCGGTGATGGGCTGGAATACCCCAACACGCGGGTTCACCTCTATCGCTATTCGCTCTGCGCTTCCGCAGGTGACGCAACGGAGTGACGGCGAACCAGCGTCGGGCTAAACAGATGCGTAATATCCGGCGGCTGGCGCTGTTCAGCCAGAGCTAGCGCGAGCTCGGCGGCCTGCGTTGCCATGGTGATAATCGGGTAGCGTACGGTGGTCAGACGCGGGCGCACGTAGCGAGAGACCAGCACGTCATCGAAGCCAATCAGCGAAATTTCTGCCGGTACCTCAATCCCGTTGTCATTCAGCACCCCCATTGCCCCTGCGGCCATCGAGTCGTTATAGCTGGCAACCGCCGTGAAATTTCGTCCGCGACCCAGCAGCTCGGTCATGGCCTGTTCACCGCCGCTCTCATCCGGTTCACCGTAGGCCACCAGACGGTCATTACACGGCAGGCCGTTTTCGCGCAGGGCGTCGTAGTAGCCCTGCAGACGGTCTTCCGCATCAGAAATCGGGTGATTGGAACAGAGATAGCCAATCCGGGTATGGCCCTGTTGAATCAGATGGCGGGTCGCAAGCCAGGCACCGTAGCGGTCGTCGAGGGCCACACAGCGTTTTTCAAACCCGGGAATAATGCGGTTGATGATCACCATTCCAGGCATCTGCTTCATCAGGTGAATCAGTTCGGCATCCGGGATCATTTTGGCGTGAACCACCAGCGCCGCGCAGCGGTGGCGGATCAGCTGCTCGATGGCCTGGCGTTCTTTTTGCTCATTATGATAGCCGTTGCCGATCAGCAAAAAATTGCCTGTCTGATAAGAGACCTGTTCAACCGCTTTCACCATGGCGCCGAAAAAGGGGTCGGAAACATCACCCACTACCAGCCCAATGGTTTCGGTGGACTGCTGGGCGAGCGCGCGGGCATTAGCATTTGGATGATAATTCAGGGATTCCATGGCGGTTTGAACCGCCTGGCGCGATGCGTCACTGGCTTTTGGGGAGTCGTTAATCACGCGAGAGACGGTTGCCACAGACACACCTGCCAGACGGGCCACATCCTTTATTGTCGCCATTCATTACCTTCTTATTGGGGGTAAGCGTTTACACACCAAATAGTGTTGCGGAAAAGCGGCGCGCATTCAAGGGGAGCGGATTTCCGCGCTCCACAAACGTGACGCAGGACAACCCTGGTAGTGTAATCGTTACACGCGCAGTCGTGTCTGAAGAATGTCAATCTGAACCTTTGGTTACACTTTGCGTCAGGCTGTTGCGATTGGCCAATGGCGAGGTGGTCAAAGAGGTTGATACAGTCAAAGTCCCAGAGGTATTGATAGGTGGAATCAACTCCGGTTGATTAACACGCTTTACACCAACCTGCGTTTTTACGCAGGTTTTTTTTGCCTGATAGTTCAATCTGTAACAGCAACAGAGAATATTCACACCTGGTTGCACTTAGGCTCATTCCCTTGCGTTTTCCTGCTGGCGAAGCGCAGGACGAACGGCCACAATCAAGATCCCAGAGGTATTGATTGGTGAGAATTCTTAGTACGGTTTCGTACTCATCTCTTGCACCAACCTGCGCGGATGCGCAGGTTTTTTTTCGCCTCCACTTTTGCTGTCGCTCCCGTATCACTTCTCGTGTAATCTGCCACCATTTACTATCAACCCTCCACACTGGCTGGCAAAGGGAGTTGAGATGCTATTTGGGTTCTTCCGTACACTGTTCCGTATTCTTTTTCGCATCCGCGTCACTGGCGATGCCCAGGCGCTTCGCGGTGAACGCGTTCTTATCACACCAAATCATGTTTCCTTTATAGACGGCATTCTGCTGGCGCTATTTTTACCCGTGCGCCCGGTGTTTGCGGTCTATACCTCTATCAGCCAGCAGTGGTACATGCGCTGGCTCACGCCGCTGATTGATTTTGTGCCGCTCGACCCGACAAAGCCGATGATGATTAAGCATCTGGTGCGTCTGGTTGAGCAGGGGCGTCCGGTGGTTATTTTCCCGGAAGGGCGTATTTCAGTGACCGGTTCGCTGATGAAAATTTACGACGGCGCGGGGTTTGTTGCCGCGAAATCAAAAGCGACCGTGGTGCCGCTGCGCATTGAAGGCGCAGAACTGACCCATTTCAGCCGCCTGAAGGGGCTGGTGAAGCAGCGTCTGTTCCCAAAAATCACGCTGCATATTCTGCCGCCCACGTCGTTACCAATGCCGGACGCGCCGCGTGCCCGCGATCGCCGTAAAATCGCCGGGGAAATGCTGCACCAGATTATGATGGAAGCGCGCATGGCCGTGCGCCCGCGCGAAACGCTGTACGAGTCCCTGCTTTCCGCGCAGCACCGCTATGGCGCGAAGAAAAACTGCATCGAAGACATCAACTTTACCCCGGATACCTATCGCAAGCTGCTGACCAAGACCCTGTTTGTGGGCCGCATTCTGGAGAAGTACAGCAAAAAGGGCGAAAAGATTGGCCTGATGCTGCCTAACGCGGGCATCAGCGCGGCGGTGATTTTTGGTGCGGTTTCCCGGGGGCGCATCCCGGCAATGATGAACTACACGGCGGGGGTGAAAGGACTGACCAGCGCCATCACCGCTGCCCAGATTAATACCGTCTTTACCTCTCGTCAGTTCCTGGACAAAGGCAAGCTCTGGCATCTTCCCGAGCAGCTCACCCAGGTGCGCTGGGTCTTCCTGGAGGATCTGAAAGCGGACGTCACCACCGGCGACAAGCTGTGGATTTTTGCTCACCTGATGATGCCGCGTCTGGCGCAGGTCAAACAGCAGCCGGAAGATGACGCGATTATCCTCTTCACGTCGGGTTCGGAGGGCAACCCGAAAGGCGTCGTCCACAGCCACAAGAGCATTCTGGCGAACGTTGAGCAGATCAAAAGCATTGCCGACTTTACCGCGAATGACCGTTTTATGTCGGCGCTGCCGCTGTTCCACTCCTTTGGCCTGACGGTGGGGCTGTTTACGCCGCTGCTGACCGGCGCAGAAGTGTTCCTCTACCCAAGTCCGCTGCATTATCGCATTGTGCCGGAGCTGGTGTATGACCGTAACTGCACCGTCCTGTTCGGCACTTCAACGTTCCTCGGCAACTACGCGCGCTTCGCCAATCCGTATGACTTCTATCGCGTGCGGTATGTGGTGGCCGGTGCGGAAAAACTGCAGGAGAGCACGCGTCAGATCTGGCAGGACAAGTTTGGCCTGCGCATTCTCGAAGGCTATGGCGTTACCGAGTGTGCTCCCGTGGTCTCGATTAACGTTCCGATGGCGGCGAAGCCGGGTACGGTGGGCCGAATTCTGCCGGGGATGGACGCGCGTCTGCTGGCCGTGCCGGGCATTGAAGACGGTGGCCGTCTGCAGCTGAAAGGGCCAAACGTGATGAACGGTTATCTGCGCGTGGAAAACCCAGGCGTGCTTGAGGTGCCGACGGCTGAAAACGTCAACGGCGAGGTTGAAACCGGCTGGTACGACACCGGTGATATTGTCCGTTTTGATGAACAAGGCTTTGTACAGATTCAGGGACGTGCGAAGCGCTTCGCCAAAATCGCCGGTGAAATGGTCTCGCTGGAAATGGTTGAGCAACTGGCGACGGCCGTGTCCGCGGATAAGATGCATGCGACGGTGGTGAAGAGCGATGCCAGCAAAGGCGAGGCGCTGGTGCTGTTTACGACCGACGCTGAGCTTAAGCGCGACAGGTTACTGAGCTATGCGCGTGAACACGGTATTCCTGAACTGGCAGTGCCGCGCGATATTCGCTACCTGAAGCAGCTCCCGGTGCTGGGTAGCGGGAAGCCCGATTTCGTGACCCTGAAAGGCATGGTTGAAGAGGCGGAACAGCAAAATGCGTGAGTCAGTACACACTAACACATCACTCAGGTCGAAAGGCATGATGGCCGTCATCGCCGCGCAGTTTCTCTCTGCGTTCGGTGATAACGCGCTGCTGTTTGCCACGCTGGCGCTGCTGAAGGCCGAGTTTTACCCCGACTGGAGCCAGCCGATCCTGCAGATGGTGTTTGTGGGCGCTTACATTATCTTTGCTCCGTTCGTCGGGCAGGTGGCGGACAGTTTCCCGAAAGGCCGGGTGATGATGTTTGCCAACGGCCTCAAGCTGCTGGGTGCCGCCAGCATTTGCTTTGGCTTCAACCCGTTTATTGGCTACACGCTGGTGGGCATTGGCGCTGCCGCCTACTCTCCGGCGAAGTATGGCATTCTCGGAGAGCTGACCACGGGCGATAAGCTGGTGAAAGCCAACGGCCTGATGGAGTCGTCAACCATCGCCGCAATCCTGCTCGGATCCGTCGCGGGCGGCGTACTGGCCGACTGGCATATCCTGGCGGCACTGGGCATCTGCGCGGTGGTGTATGGCGGGGCAGTTGTGGCGAACCTGTTTATTCCCAAACTGCCGGTGGCTCGCCCGGGGCAATCCTGGCGCTTTAAACCAATGACCGGCAGTTTCTTTACCGCCTGTCGCGTGCTGTGGCGTAGCGGTGAAACGCGTTTCTCACTGATGGGGACCAGCATGTTCTGGGGCGCGGGCGTCACGCTGCGCTTCCTGCTGGTGCTGTGGGTGCCGGTAGCGCTTGGGATTACTGACAACGCGACGCCGACCTATCTTAACGCGATGGTGGCCATCGGCATTGTGGTGGGGGCAGGCGTGGCGGCGAAGCTGGTGACGCTCGAGACGGTAGCGCGCTGCATGCCTGCAGGGATCCTGATTGGCGTCGTGGTGCTTATTTTCTCGCTGCAGCATGCATTATTGCCTGCGTATGTCCTCCTCATCCTGATTGGTATTCTGGGCGGTTTCTTCGTGGTGCCGCTGAACGCGTTACTGCAGGAACGTGGCAAGCAGACCGTCGGGGCGGGGAACGCCATTGCGGTACAAAACCTGGGTGAAAACCTGGCAATGTTATTAATGCTGGGGCTCTACTCGCTGGCGGTAAAAGTGGGTGTGCCGGTGGTGGGGATTGGCGTCGGGTTTGGCGGGCTGTTTGCGCTGGCGATTGCGGGTTTGTGGATCTGGCAGCGTCGGCGTTGATAAGTGCGGCCTGATGCCCTCACCCCGGCCCTCTCCCACAGGGAGAGGGAGCAAACCCTAAAAACGGCAACCTGCGTTGCCGTTTTGCTTTTATTACGGCGCAGGATACGTATAAACCTGATGCACCGCTTCAATCTCCGCTAACACCTCTTCACTCAGGTTCAGGTGGAAACTCTCAATATTGGTTTTCAACTGTTCCATCGTGGTCGCGCCCAGCAGGGTGCTGGCAACAAACGGTTGACGACGCACGAAGGCCAGCGCCATCTGTGCAGGGTCAAGACCGTGACGCTTTGCGATATCCACATAGGCTGCAACGGCTTTCTGCGTCTGCTCGCCGCTGTAGCGGGTAAAGCGGCTAAAGAGGGTATTTCTCGCCCCGGCCGGTTTCGCGCCGTTCAGGTATTTCCCCGTCAGCGTGCCAAAGCCGAGACAGGAATAGGCGAGCAGTTCCACTTCTTCATATTGCGTCACTTCGGCCAGACCCACTTCATAGCTACGGTTAAGCAGGCTGTACGGGTTCTGGATGGTGACGATACGCGGCAGATCGTGTTTATCCGCCAGATGCAGATAGCGCATTACGCCAAAGGCCGTTTCGTTAGAGACGCCAATGTAGCGGATTTTTCCCGCGCGCTGGCACTCGGTCAGCGCTTCAAGCGTTTCCAGCAGCGTTACGGCGGGGGCGCTCTCATTCCAGCTGTAGCCGAGCTTACCAAAGCAGTTGGTTGGACGCTGCGGCCAGTGCACCTGATACAGGTCGAGATAGTCGGTTTGCAGGCGCTTCAGGCTGGCGTCCAGTGCGGCGCGGATATTTTTGCGATCGAGGATCTGATTCGGGCGGATCCCGGTATCGTTGTTGCGCGCGGGGCCACTGACTTTTGAGGCAATCACCAGCTTTTCACGGTTGCCGCGTTTTGCCAGCCAGTTACCGACGTAGGTTTCGGTAAGTCCCTGCGTTTCCGGACGTGGCGGAACAGGGTACATCTCTGCGACATCAATCAGGTTAATCCCCTGGCTGACGGCGTAATCGAGTTGTGCATGGGCATCGGCTTCGCTGTTTTGTTCACCAAATGTCATCGTGCCCAACCCCAGTTGGCTTATTTCCAGAGCGCTGTGGGGGATACGGTGATAATGCATAGCCGGCTTCCTCAGTAGACTTATAGACCGCGTCAGGGCGTGCCCGACAAAGGAATATAAACATGGCAGAGGGGAAGCAAAAGGGGAAGAAAAAAATCAAAAAGGCCAGCAAGCTACTGACCTTTATCTGTTTATCGCTCGATAATTTGCGATACTTCGTCGCGATTGATCTGCATTTTATTGCCTTCCTGGTCGCGGTAGCTGACCAGACCGGTATCATCGTCGACTTCGGGTTTGCCGTCGGTCAGGATCATTCGACCATCTTTTGTCGCCATGACGTAATCGCTGCTACAGCCCGATACGGCAAACGCTAAACCGACTGCTGAAACTAACACTGCCCATTTTTTCATCGTTATCGTCCTCATCTGGCGCGTATCAAATCATAATCTAGTATTAACCCGATATGGCGACTTGAGGAAGCGGTAAAATCTTAAAAAGCAGTCGATTATGTTTGAGAGCTCGCAAAATAAGTAAAAAACTATGTTTTTAACAGGAAATGACGGGCAAGGAGTGCGCCGGTGAAATTCTTTTTGAGATAAAAACCGCGCGGTAACGTCAGTATCGGCTCACCCTTCGCGCCGATTGCCTCGGTAAGCGCTTTACTGTTGGCCGCTTTCGGGCGCAGCTGTAATACTTCTCCGTGTCGGGCGGTGATGCGCTCTACCTGCCCAAGCACAATCATGTCCATCAGCTCCTCCCAGTCCAGCCGCAGCTGTTGCTCCTCATCGTCGTTAGGACTCCAGAGCAGCGGCGCGCCAACGCGACGGTCAGCCAGGGGGATCTGACGTTCACCTTCAACCGGCACCCACAACACGCGCTTCAGCTTGTGGCGAACGTGGCTGGTTTCCCACGTCACGCCGGTGTTGCCGGTTAGTGGCGCAACGCAGACGAAGGTGGTCTCAAGAGGCTTGCCCTGGCTGTCTATGGGGATGGTTTTTAACTCCACGCCAAGCGCTGCAAAATCCTGCTCGGGTTTGCTTCCTGCGCTGGCACCCAGCCACAACTCAAGCAGCATGCCGATCCAGCCTTTATCCCGTTTCAGATCCTTCGGGATCTGAAGTCCTGCCATTGCCGCCAGCTCGCCAAGCGAAAAGCCTGCAAGACGCTGTGCCTGCTGTAGCAACTGACCTTCGCTGGACGGCGGTGAGAGCAAGGGTGTAAGCGGATGCATGAAGGTAACCTTTTGATTAAAAAATAAACGAAGAAATTGTCCCCTGTGGATAGAGTTTAACTATTTCTGTACCAATATTCCATGTGTATGATTTATAGGTTTTTTTGTTGGTTTGAAATCGTTTCACCAGACTCAGAAAACCGGTTGTTCAAATCTGGTCACTGACAATGAACAGGATCTTACACCATGTTATCCACAGAAAAATGGGATAACTGGGCATAACCCTGACTACTGTTTCAATTTACAGCCTTGACGTGCGATGAAAATCGAATTTTCAAACAAATTGTGACTAACTTATTGGCACAATCTGTGGATAAAACCGACGCTGTTCGATCTTTCATCAGCACGACGATCCCTGATGTGATGATCGTCACGATATTCTGTTTTATGCTCATGAAAATACATTTAACTCTATGAAAAAAAATGCATTATTTAATTCGGGTGAAAAGGGGGAAACTGCATCGTTTGAGGTTGTTCATCGGTAATCAGACACTTCTTCACAACTATATCCACAGAAAAGGTGAATAAAATTCCCTTCAATGCCTCTCATCTGTTTATAACTCAGCACTTATTTGTGAGTTATTCAAATGTTATTAGGTTGCAGCCCTGTAAGAGAGTGGTTTACCGCCTCCCTGTAGTGTGAAACAATCATTCATATATAAGGTTTAGTTTGGGGTAGTCCGGTGATTGATGACGATGGCTACCGCCCGAACGTAGGAATAGTAATTTGTAATCGTCAGGGCCAGGTAATGTGGGCCCGGCGATATGGTCAGCACTCCTGGCAGTTCCCGCAAGGCGGGATCAATCCGGGAGAGTCCCCAGAACAAGCGATGTACCGGGAGCTTTTTGAAGAGGTCGGTTTAAGCCGAAAAGATGTTCGCATCCTGGCTTCGACCCGCAACTGGTTGCGTTACAAGTTACCGAAACGTTTGGTGCGTTGGGACACAAAGCCGGTTTGTATCGGCCAGAAACAGAAGTGGTTTCTGTTGCAGTTGGTGGGCAACGATTCAGACATCAATATGCAAACCAGCAGTACGCCGGAGTTCGATGGCTGGCGCTGGGTGAGCTATTGGTATCCTGTTCGTCAGGTCGTGTCATTTAAACGCGATGTTTACCGTAGGGTGATGAAAGAGTTTGCAAGTGTGGTAATGCAGCTTCAGGAGATCCCGCCTAAGCCGCAGAGCGCACCTGCATGGCGACGTAAAAGAGGTTAAGCTACGCAAATCATGCTCACCCGCTTGCGAGAAATAGTCGAGAAGGTGGCCAGTGCTCCGCGTCTGAACGAGGCGCTGAATATTCTGGTCACTGACATCTGTCTTGCGATGGAGACCGAGGTCTGTTCGGTGTATCTGGCCGACCACGATCGGCGTTGCTATTACCTGATGGCGACCCGTGGTTTAAAAAAACCACGTGGACGCACCGTCACGCTCGCATTTGATGAAGGTATCGTGGGCCTGGTTGGGCGGCTGGCTGAACCCATCAACCTTGCTGACGCGCAAAAACACCCCAGCTTTAAATACATCCCTTCCGTAAAAGAAGAGCGCTTCCGCGCTTTCCTTGGCGTGCCGATTATCCAGCGTCGCCAGCTGCTCGGCGTGCTGGTTGTCCAGCAGCGCGAGCTACGTCAGTACGATGAAAGCGAAGAGTCTTTCCTCGTCACGCTGGCCACGCAGATGGCGGCGATCCTCTCCCAGTCCCAGCTTGCCGCGCTCTTTGGTCAATATCGCCATACGCGCATTCGTGCCCTTCCGGCATCGCCAGGCGTAGCGATTGCGGAAGGCTGGATGGACGCCACGCTGCCGCTGATGGAGCAGGTTTACGAAGCCTCAACGCTTGATGAAGCGCTTGAGCGCGAGCGTCTTACCTCCGCGCTGGAAGAGGCGGCGAATGAATTTCGTCGTTACAGCAAGCGCTTTGCCGCAGGCGCACAGAAAGAGACGGCGGCCATCTTCGACCTCTATTCGCACCTGCTCTCCGACGCGCGTCTGCGTCGTGAGCTGTTTGCGGAAGTGGATAAAGGCTCGGTCGCAGAGTGGGCGGTTAAGAAGGTCATCGAAAAATTTGCCGACCAATTTGCGGCACTGACCGACGGTTACCTGAAAGAACGGGCTGGCGATCTCCGCGCCCTGGGACAGCGTCTGCTGTTCCATCTCGATGACACCATTCAGGGGCCGAATGCATGGCCAAAACGGTTTGTTCTGGTCGCCGATGAGCTCTCGGCAACGACACTGGCTGAACTGCCTCAGGACAGGCTGGCCGGTGTGGTGGTGCGCGATGGCGCCGCCAACTCGCATGCCGCCATAATGGTGCGCGCGCTGGGTATCCCAACCGTTATGGGGGCGGATATCCAGCCGTCGGTACTGCACCGCCGTACGCTGGTAGTGGACGGCTATCGCGGTGAGCTGCTGGTCGATCCTGAGCCAGTTCTGCTCCAGGAATACCAGCGTCTTATCAGCGAAGAGAATGAATTAAGCAAGCTGGCGGAGGATGACGTTAACCTGCCCGCACAGCTTAAGAGCGGAGAGCGGATCAAAGTCATGCTCAACGCCGGTTTAAGCCCTGAGCATGAAGAAAAGCTTGGCAGCCGCATCGACGGTATTGGCCTGTACCGCACTGAAATCCCGTTCATGCTGCAGAGCGGTTTCCCCTCCGAAGAGGAGCAGGTGGCGCAGTATCAGGGGATGCTGCAGATGTTTAACGACAAACCTGTCACCCTGCGAACCCTGGATGTCGGTGCGGATAAACAGCTGCCCTATATGCCGATCAGCGAAGAAAACCCGTGCCTGGGCTGGCGTGGGATCCGCATTACGCTCGATCAGCCGGAGATCTTCCTGATCCAGGTTCGTGCAATGCTGCGCGCCAACGCGGCGACGGGCAACCTCAGCATCTTACTCCCGATGGTCACCAGCATCGATGAGATCGACGAGTCCCGGCGACTGATCGAACGTGCAGGCCGTGAAGTGGAAGAGATGATCGGCTATGCGATCCCGAAACCGCGGATCGGGGTGATGCTTGAAGTGCCGTCTATGGTCTTTATGCTGCCGCAGCTGGCAAACCGTGTTGATTTTATCTCTGTCGGCACAAACGACCTGACGCAATATATTCTGGCCGTCGACCGTAACAATACGCGTGTCGCCAGTATCTACGACAGCCTGCATCCGGCGATCATTCGCGCGTTAGCGATGATTGCCCGTGAAGCGGAACAGTACGGCATTGATTTACGCCTGTGCGGTGAAATGGCCGGGGATTCAATGTGCGTTGCGATCCTGATTGGTCTGGGATACCGCCATCTGTCGATGAACGGTCGCGCTGTTGCTCGCGTGAAGTACCTGCTGCGGCATATCGATATCAACGATGCCCGCGAGCTGGCTGAACGCAGCCTTGACGCGCAGCTGGCCGCTGAGGTTCGTCATCAGGTCGCAGCGTTTATGGAACGGCGCGGTATGGGCGGCCTGATCCGCGGCGGCCGCTAATCATCTTTCTGCCTCTCCCTTTGGGAGAGGACTCCAGCGCGCATAAAACCCTATACACATCTTTTACATCTCTGGCGCATCCTCCGCGCCAGCCTTGTGCTATGATTCGCAACTTTGGAGCCTCTGCTTACGGCAGAATCGCATTTCTACCGCTGTCCACTTTCAGCGGAATAACAACATCTTGTGGTGACAGATGAACAGTGGTTATCTGCATTTTCCGGAATTTGATCCGGTCATTTTCTCAGTAGGACCTGTTTCGCTTCACTGGTACGGTCTGATGTACCTGGTGGGCTTCATTTTTGCCATGTGGCTCGCTGGCCGTCGCGCCAGTCGTCCGGGCAGCGGCTGGACGAAAAACGAAGTTGAAAACCTGCTCTATGCGGGCTTCCTCGGCGTGTTCCTCGGTGGCCGTATTGGGTATGTGCTGTTCTATAACTTCCCGGTATTCCTGAACGATCCGCTCTATCTGTTCCGCGTGTGGGACGGCGGCATGTCCTTCCACGGCGGCCTGATTGGGGTGATCCTGGTGATGGTGATTTTTGCCAAACGCACCAAACGCAACTTCTTCCAGGTTGCAGATTTTATCGCACCGCTGATCCCGTTTGGGCTGGGCGCTGGCCGTCTGGGTAACTTTATCAACGGTGAGCTGTGGGGCCGCGTCGACCCGAGCGTGCCGTACACGATGCTCTTCCCGGGCTCCCGCGCAGAAGATATCGCGC
Source organism: Allium fistulosum (assembly GCA_030737815.1). Classification (NCBI taxonomy): domain Eukaryota; kingdom Viridiplantae; phylum Streptophyta; class Magnoliopsida; order Asparagales; family Amaryllidaceae; genus Allium; species Allium fistulosum. Next base: position 79,781,790 of record JASFAW010000010.1, read on the forward strand.
TGCTGCCATCACACCCGGAGTGGCAGTCCATTTTCGATACCTACGGCGTGCTGCCGCGCCATATGTCTCAGCTGTACGAACTGGCGCTGGAAGGCGTTGTGCTGTTTATCATCCTCAACCTGTTTATCCGCAAACCGCGTCCGATGGGTGCTGTCTCCGGCCTGTTCCTGATTGGCTACGGCGCATTCCGTATTATCGTCGAGTTCTTCCGTCAGCCAGACGCACAGTTTACCGGCGAATGGGTACAGTACATCAGCATGGGGCAGATCCTCTCCATTCCGATGATTGTCGCGGGTGCCATTATGATGATTTGGGCGTATCGTCGTCGTCCACAGCAACAAATTTCCTGAGGAACCATGAAACAGTATCTTGAATTGATGAAGAAAGTGCTCGACGAGGGCACGCCGAAAAACGACCGCACCGGCACCGGTACGCTCTCCATTTTTGGCCACCAGATGCGCTTCAACCTGCAAGAAGGCTTCCCACTGGTGACGACAAAGCGCTGCCATCTGCGCTCGATCATTCATGAACTGCTCTGGTTCCTGCAAGGCGATACCAACGTTGCGTATCTGCACGAAAATAACGTCTCAATCTGGGACGAATGGGCAGATGAAAATGGCAACCTGGGCCCGGTTTACGGCAAGCAGTGGCGCGCCTGGCCAACGCCTGATGGCCGCCATATTGACCAGATCACCACCGTGATGAACCAGCTGAAAAACGATCCGGACTCGCGCCGAATCATCGTTTCCGCCTGGAACGTCGGCGAACTGGATAAAATGGCGCTGGCACCTTGCCACGCGTTCTTCCAGTTCTATGTCGCTGACGGCAAGCTCTCCTGCCAGCTCTATCAGCGCTCCTGTGACGTGTTCCTCGGCCTGCCGTTTAACATTGCCAGCTATGCGCTGTTGGTCCACATGATGGCGCAGCAGTGCGATCTGGAAGTGGGCGATTTTGTCTGGACCGGTGGTGATACCCATCTTTACAGCAACCATATGGAACAGACGCATCTCCAGCTGACCCGCGAACCGCGTGCGCTGCCGAAGCTGATTATCAAGCGAAAACCGGCATCAATCTTCGATTACCGCTTTGATGATTTCGAGATTGAGGGTTATGACCCGCATCCGGGCATCAAAGCGCCCGTCGCTATCTGATGCGATAAATCGTGACACAACCGGTGCTCTTTAGCGCCGGTTTTTTTTCGGCTTTATCCCGTTTCCCTAAGCGCTATCCAGAAAGCGTGCAACGCGCTGCAACACTCCTGATTCTCCGGATAACGCCTCGTAAAACGAGGATCCGTCGCTCGTCATGTTCACCGCGCTTCGCCACACTCCCGATATGAAAAAAGAGAACGGTTTTACGCTTATCGAAACGCTGGTCGCGATTTCGCTTGTCGTTATCCTCAGCGCCTCAGGTCTTTACGGCTGGGACAGCTGGCAGCGGCAGCAGCGGCTGTGGCAAACCGCCAGTCAGGTACGAGATTACCTGCTGTTTCTGCGCAATCATGCCAACCGCTACAACCGCGACCATCAAATTACCCATCAGCGGATGGGAGGCATGGATTGTCTGCTGAGCTCTGCCGCGCAAGGCTGTGAGAAGGGCAATCCCTTTGTGCTGATACCACTCTGGCCTGAGGTCGCGATCGGCGAGGTAACGCCGTCGCTCGCGTTCTATGGATTAAAGGATACGGCATGGGCAGGGCGGATACGCGTTCAAAGTCGTGCAGGAGAATGGCTGATTATTGTCTCAAATGGAGGACGCATCAGGATGTGTAAGGTCTCTGCGGGAGGTTCATGTCGATGAAGCAGCGAGGTTTCTCACTGACTGAAGTTCTGATTGCCACGGCGATTAGCAGCCTCCTGCTGATAAGCGCATCGCGTTTTTTACCCGGCTTGCAGCGTGCGGTCTTAGCGCAATCCGGCCAGAGACAACTGGAGGAAGAGGTCTGGCACCACCTGTTCGCCCTGGGCAAACAGCTCCAGCGTGCGGGGTACTGCGCGGGAAACTGTCAGGGACAGGCGCTGGTGACAGCCAGGCAAGGAAGTTGCGTCATTGTGCGGTGGGATGCCAACAGTAACGGCAGCTGGGATAACAGCGCATCAGAAAATGACAGCACCGGTTTTCGACTGGAGTCTGGTGCGCTTGAAACCCAGCGTGGAGCGACCTCATGTGAAGGAAAAGGATGGGAAAAGCTCACGGACCCGGACAGGCTTACTATCGCGCATTTTGTGGTGAGGACAGTGGAACATGCCGGTTTTGCGCCAGAGGTGAATATCGAACTGGCGGCGATTCGTAAAGGCGAGAAGGGGGAGCCCTGGCAGGCGTTGTATACGGTCACGGGGTACAACCTGTGAATCGTCAACGCGGCATGTCTTCGCTGGCGATGGTTCTGCTTTTACTGGTGCTCGGTACCCTGATCCTCACCGGTCTCTATCAGCAGCTCACAACGTTTAGCGCGCTCGTCGGCGGTGAGAGCCGTTCGCTTCAGCAGCAGGCGACGGTGCAGTCCGCGCTTGAGTGGGGACGAGTTCAGAGCTGGTCGTCAGAGCCACAGGTTCAGTGCAAGAAGACTCCTGCGTGGCGAGCGTGTTTGCGCCAGCTGAGTGGGGCGCGTGTGCTGCTGATTGCCGGAGACAGCGACCTGCTGCTCTGGCGCTCAGGAGAGATTGTCGACGGGAACGTTCGCTTTTCGCCTCACGGCTGGAGTGATTTTTGTCCCCTTAAGGAGAGCGCGTTATGCAGCTGCCGTGAACAGAGAAAAAGGGTTTAGCATGGTTGAGGTACTGCTGGCGATGATGCTGCTGGTGATCGTCGTGACGGCTTTGTCCGGTTATCATCGGGCGTTGGCGGCTCGGTTTACCCTGTTTAACCAGTATCGACAGCTCTGGCATCATGCCTGGAATCAGTCTCAGCTCTCAACAAATGTTCTCCCGGCTGGCTGGCAGGCCAGTCGGGGGCAGACAACGCACGCAGGATGTGTCAGCATCACGGTCACACTTATTTCTCCTCTGGGGCGGCGCGGTGAGATAACGCGCCTGCATTGCCCGGTTAGCCAGTAGTCGGGAGCGTCTATGTTAAGGGTCTACCACTCAAATCGTCTGGATGTGCTGGAAGCGCTGATGGAATTTATCGTTGAGCGCGAGCGGCTTGACGATCCTTTTGAGCCTGAAATGGTGCTGGTGCAGAGCACCGGTATGGCACAGTGGCTGCAAATGTCGCTTTCCCGTAAATTTGGCATAGCCGCAAATATTGATTTCCCGCTGCCCGCGAGCTTTATCTGGGAGATGTTTGTGCGCGTGTTGCCGGACATCCCGGAGCAGAGCGCCTTCAACAAGCAAGGCATGAGCTGGAAGCTCATGGCGCTGCTGCCGGAAATGCTGCAGCACGATGAATTCGCCATGCTGCGCCACTACCTCAATGATGATACCGATAAGCGCAAGCTGTTCCAGCTGGCGTCGCGCACCGCCGATCTCTACGATCAATACCTTGTTTACCGTTCTGACTGGTTAATTCGTTGGGAAGCGGGCGAGTTGGTTGAAGGGCTACCGGAGGCGCAAATATGGCAGGCACCGCTGTGGAAAGCGCTGGTAGAGCATACGGAGAAACTTGGGCAGCCTAAGTGGCACCGTGCCAACCTGTACGATCGGTTTATCTCCATACTCGAGAATGCGTCGGAGCGCCCGGCCCGACTGCCGTCACGCGTTTTTATCTGCGGGATATCCGCATTACCGCCTGTTTATCTGAAGGCGTTGAACGCGCTGGGTAAACATATTGATATTCATATTTTGTTCACCAACCCTTGCCGACAGTATTGGGGGGATATCCTCGACGAACGTTGGCTTGCGCGGCTGGTGACTCGCCAACGAAAGCGCCTTTTTGAAGAACGTTCCGTCCCGCTGTTTAAAGACGGCTCGACTGCCGGGCAGCTTTTGATGAAGACGGTATCCAGAACCTGCCCAATCCACTGCTTGCCTCGTGGGGGAAGCTGGGGCGTGACTACATTCACATGCTTTCAGACATCACTTCATCAGGCGAAGGTGACGTGGATGCCTTTGTCGATATTGCCCCGGATAGCCTGCTGCATCATATTCAGCTGGATATCCTCGATCTGGAAAACCGTGCCGTGATGGGCGTGACGGCGAAAGAATTCGAACGCAGCGACAGCAAGCGCAAGCTGGATGCTGACGATCGCAGCATCACGATCCATGTTTGCCATAGCCCTCAGCGTGAGGTCGAAGTGCTTCACGACCAGTTGCTGGCGATGCTGCATGACGATCCCGAACTGACGCCACGCGATATTGTGGTGATGGTGGCGGATATCGACAGCTACAGTCCCTTCATTCAGGCCGTTTTTGGCAGTGCGACGGGCGAGCGATATCTGCCTTACGCTATCTCTGACCGTCGTGCCCGTCAGTCGCATCCGGCACTGCAGGCCTTTATCACTCTGCTTTCACTGCCGGATAGCCGCTTTATCTCCGAAGATGTCCTGGCGTTACTGGATGTTCCCGTGCTGGCTGCACGCTTCAACATCAATGAAGAGGGGCTGCGCTACCTTCGCCAGTGGGTGAATGAATCTGGCGTACGCTGGGGGATCGATGACGATAACGTTCAGGAGTTCGAACTTCCTCCAACCGGGCAGCACACGTGGCGTTTTGGCCTGACGCGTATGCTGCTGGGCTACGCCATGGAGAGCAGCCAGGGCGAGTGGAATGAGGTGCTGCCTTACGATGAGTCCAGCGGGTTAATTGCTGAACTGGTGGGGCATTTAGCGTCACTCCTGATGCAGCTTAACCGCTGGCGACACGAACTGATGCAGCCGCGTCCGCTTGAAGCGTGGCTCCCGGTTTGCAGGGCATTGCTTAATGATTTCTTCCTGCCAGACAGTGACACCGAAGCGGCAATGGCACTGATTGAAACGCAGTGGCAGGCGATCGTCGATGAAGGCGTGAATTCCCACTATCAGGATGCAATCCCACTGTCGCTGTTGAGGGATGAGCTAACGCAGCGGCTTGACCAGGAGCGAATCAGCCAGCGTTTCCTGGCAGGCCCCATCAATATCTGCACCCTGATGCCAATGCGTTCTATCCCGTTTAAAGTGGTCTGTCTGCTTGGCATGAACGACGGCGTTTATCCGCGCGCGCTGGCGCCGCTGGGGTTCGATTTGATGAGCGCAAATCCAAAGCGGGGCGACCGTAGCCGCCGCGATGATGACCGCTACCTCTTCCTTGAGGCGCTCATTTCCGCCCAGAGTAAGCTCTATATTAGCTATATCGGCCGTTCCATTCAGGACAACAGCGAGCGTTTTCCCTCCGTTCTGGTGCAGGAGCTGGTGGACTATATCGGCCAGAGTCACTATCTGACGGGGGATGAAGAGCGCAACTGCGATGAAAGCGAGATGAGGGTGAAAGCCCATATCACCTGTTTCCACAGCCGCATGCCGTTTGACCCGGTGAACTACACGCCCAGCGAGCGCCAGAGCTATGCGCAGGAGTGGCTACCGGCGGCGAAAAAGGAGGGGAGTGCGCATACCGATTTCATTCAGGAGCTTGACCCGCGCCCTGTCGATACCCTGACCTTCGAACAGCTTCAGCGGTTTTGGGCGCATCCGGTGCGCGCCTTCTTCCAGCAGCGATTGCAGGTCAACTTCCGTTCTGAAGAGAGTGAAATTCCTGATGCAGAGCCTTTTACGCTGGAAGGGCTGGAGCGCTACCAGTTAAACCTGCAGCTGTTGAATGCGCTGGTTGAAGAGGAAGATGCGGACAAACTTTACCGCCGCTACCGTGCTGCAGGACAGCTGCCCTATGGGGCGTTCGGAGAAATTGTGTGGGAGGCGCAGTGTCAGGAGATGACCGCCCTGGCAGAGCGCGTAAGAGCGTGCCGACAGCCAGGGAAAAGCATTGAAATCGATCTCAACTGCAATGGTGTACAGCTTACGGGCTGGTTAACCCAGGTTCAGCCGGACGGGCTGCTGCGCTGGCGGCCTTCTATACTGAGCGTTTCACAGGGTTTGCAACTCTGGCTGGAACATCTTGTCTACAGTGCGGATGGTCATAAAGGTGAAAGTCGGATTTTCGTGCGCAAAGAGGGCGAATGGCGCTTCCCGCCGATGGAGTCTGAGCAGGCGTTACGGTATCTGTCTTTGTACATTGAGGGCTACCGTCAGGGAATGAACAAACCGCTCCTGCTGTTGCCGGAAAGTGGCGGGGCCTGGATAAAAGCCTGTTATGACGCACAGAATGATGCGATGTTAACGGATGAGGCGTCACTGCAGAAAGCGCGCAGTAAATTTATGCAGGCCTACGAAGGAAACATGATGGTGCGGGGCGAAGGTGAAGATGTCTGGTATCAGCGCTTATGGCGAACGCTTGAGCCAGAGTACTTTGAGGCCATCACGGAAGAGGCGCAGCGCTACCTGCTGCCGTTGTTTAAATTTAATCAGTCCTGAGCGCTGTATAAAAATTGCGCAGTGTGGGGTGTTCAATTATGATGCACTTCTTATCACGGACTGATGTACCCAATAAAGAGATGTTGGCGTGTCCAGCACGCAATGTATTAATGATGTAGCCGTGATAAAGAGGTAGCACCTTGTTTAAAGCGTTTGTTTTGTTTTTCGCCCTCTGGGTACCTGTCACTCAGGCAGACTCCGGTTGGCAACCCGTTCAGGAAACTATTCGTAAAAGCGAAAAAGATACCCGTCAATATCAGGCTATTCGTCTTGATAACGGCATGACCGTGCTGCTGGTTTCCGATCCGCAGGCGGTGAAGTCCCTCTCGGCATTAGTGGTGCCGGTTGGATCGCTGGAAGATCCTGACGCGCATCCTGGGCTTGCACACTATCTGGAACATATGACGCTGATGGGGTCAAAAAAATACCCGCAGCCGGATAGCCTGTCCGAATTTTTGAAAATGCATGGCGGGAGCCACAATGCCAGTACGGCACCGTACCGCACGGCCTTTTATCTTGAAGTCGAAAATGATGCGCTGGAAGGCGCGGTCGATCGCCTTGCTGATTCCATCGCCGCCCCCCTGCTGGATAAAAAATATGCCGACCGTGAACGCAATGCCGTCAATGCTGAGTTGACCCTTGCCCGCACGCGAGACGGTATGCGCATGGCCCAGGTCAGCGCCGAAACCATCAACCCTGCGCACCCGGGTTCGCGCTTCTCCGGCGGTAACCTTGAGACGTTAAGCGACAAACCGAACAGCCCGGTGCTTGATGCCCTGCACGCGTTTCGCGATAAATACTACTCCGCCAACCTGATGAAAGCGGTCATCTACAGCAATAAACCGTTGCCAGAACTGGCAGGCATGGCGGCTAAAACGTTTGGCCGGGTGCCGAATAAAAATATCGACCTGCCGCAGATAGACGTACCGGTGGTCACGGATGCGCAAAAGGGCATCGTGATCCACTACGTGCCTGCGCTGCCGCGCAAAGTGCTGCGCGTGGAATTCCGCATCGATAACAACACCGCACAGTTTCGCAGTAAAACCGATGAGCTGGTGACCTATCTGATAGGTAACCGTAGCCCGGGTACGCTTTCTGACTGGCTGCAAAAACAGGGGCTGGTGGAAGGTATTCGCGCCGACTCCGATCCGGTTGTGAACGGCAATAGCGGCGTGCTGGCGATCTCCGCCACCCTGACCGACAAGGGCCTGGCAAACCGTGACGAAGTGGTGGCGGCGATCTTCAGCTACCTCTCTTTACTGCGTGAGAAAGGCGTCGATAAGCGCTACTTTGATGAGCTCGCCCACGTGCTGGATCTCGATTTCCGTTACCCGTCCATTACCCGCGATATGGATTACGTTGAGTGGCTGGCGGATACCATGATCCGCGTGCCGGTGGAACACACCCTCGATGCGGTCAATATTGCCGACCGCTATGATGCCGATGCGGTAAAAGCCCGCCTGGCGATGATGACGCCGGAGAATGCCCGCATCTGGTACATCAGCCCGAACGAACCGCATAACAAGACGGCGTATTTTGTCGATGCTCCTTATCAGGTGGACAAAATCAGCGCGCAGACCTTCGCCGACTGGCAGAAGAAGGCCGGGGAGATTGCGTTGAAGCTGCCGGAGCTGAACCCCTATATTCCGGATGACTTCTCGCTGACCAAAACGACTAAAGATTACCCGCACCCGGCGCTCATCGTTGATGAACCGACGCTGCGCGTGGTGTACACCCCCAGCCGCTACTTCGCAAGCGAGCCAAAGGCCGATGTCAGCGTGGTGCTGCGTAACCCGAAAGCGATGAACAGCGCTAAAAATCAGGTGATGTTCGCGCTCAATGACTATCTCGCCGGGATTGCGCTCGATCAGCTCAGCAACCAGGCGGCCGTGGGCGGGATCAGCTTCTCCACCAACGCCAACAACGGTTTGATGCTCAATGCAAACGGCTATACCCAGCGTTTGCCTCAGCTATTCCAGGCACTGCTGGAGGGCTATTTCAGCTATACGCCAACGGAAGAGCAGCTTGAACAGGCTAAATCGTGGTATGCGCAGATGATGGATTCTGCGGAGAAGGGCAAAGCTTACGATATGGCGCTTATGCCGGCGCAAATGCTGTCGCAAGTTCCTTATTTCCAGCGAGAGGATCGCCGCGCGCTGTTGCCTTCGATCACCTTAAAAGACGTGCTGGTTTACCGTGATGCGCTGAAAACCAACACGCGTCCGGAGTTCCTGATCGTCGGCAACATGAGTGAGGATCAGGCCAAAACCCTGGCAGAGAATGTACGCACTCAGCTCGGTTCGAAAGGCGACGAGTGGTGCCGCAACCAGGACGTGCTGGTTGAGAAAATACAGAATGTGATTTTTGAAAAGGCGGGTAACAGCACGGATTCCGCGCTGGCCGCGGTATTTGTGCCAACGGGCTACGATGAATTCGCCAGCTCAGCGCAGAGTGCCGTACTGGGGCAAATTATTCAGCCGTGGTTCTACAACCAGTTACGCACAGAGGAGCAGCTTGGCTACGCGGTGTTTGCCTTCTCCATGAACGTAGGCCGACAGTGGGGGCTGGGTTTCCTGCTGCAAAGCAGCGATAAACAGCCGGCGTATCTCTGGAAGCGTTACCAGGCCTTCTTCCCGCAGGTGGAAGCGAAACTGCGCGCCATGAAGCCGGAAGAGTTTGCGCAGATCCAGCAGGCCGTCATCGCACAGGTGATGCAGCCGCCGCAGACGCTGGGTGAAGAAGCCTCGCAGCTGAGCAAAGATTTCGATCGCGGTAATCTGAAATTTGATTCGCGTGATAAAGTAGTGGCCGAGATAAAACAGCTGACGCCGCAGAAGGTTGCCGACTTCTTCCATCAGGCGGTCATTAAGCCGCAGGGAATCACCATCCTGTCTCAGGTTTCCGGTAGCCAGAACGGGAAAACGGAGTACGTGAACCCGAAAGGCTGGAAAGTCTGGAAGAGCGTCAGCGCGCTGCAGCAATCTATGCCCTGGAGTAAGAAAGAATGACCGATACCGCTGAGTCCCTTGATCCCTTACGTTTACCTCTGCAGGGTGAACGATTGATTGAAGCCTCAGCGGGAACGGGAAAAACCTTCACCATTGCCGCTCTGTACCTGCGTCTGCTGCTGGGGCTTGGCGGCAACGCCGCTTTTCCACGTCCTTTGAGCGTGGAGGAACTGCTGGTGGTGACCTTCACCGAGGCTGCCACCGCTGAGCTGCGGGGCCGTATTCGCAGCAATATCCACGAGCTGCGCATCGCCTGTCTGCGTCAGAGCACGGATAACCCTCTCTACGCGAGCCTTCTGGAAGAAATTGCCGATAAGCAACAGGCAGCCCAGTGGCTATTGCTCGCTGAACGGCAGATGGATGAAGCGTCCGTCTTCACCATTCACGGTTTTTGCCAGCGTATGCTGAGCCTGAATGCGTTTGAATCCGGCATGCTGTTTGAACAGCAGCTTATTGAAGATGAATCCGTGCTTCGCTATCAGGCCTGCGCGGATTTCTGGCGTCGCCACTGCTACCCGTTACAGCGCGATATCGCCGAAGCGGTACATGCGCTGTGGAAGGGCCCGGAGGCGCTGCTGCGCGCTATCGATCGTTATCTGCAGGGTGAAGCACCGGTCATCAAATCCCCGCCGCCTGCGGATGAAACCCTGGCCTCACGCCATGAAAAAATCATCGCGAGAATTGCCGATATCAAGCAAAAATGGATTGAGTCCGTTGGCGAGATTGACGCAATCATCGAAAATTCCGGGATTGATCGACGCAAGTTTAACCGCGGCAATCAGGGGAAATGGATCGACAAGATCAGCGCCTGGGCGCAGGAAGAGACGCGAGGCTACCAGCTCCCGGATGCGCTGGAGAAATTCTCCCAACGTTTCCTGGCTGAGCGGACCAAAGCCGACGGTATTGTGCCTGAGCATCCTCTGTTTGTGGCGATTGAAACCCTGCTGGCTGAGCCCTTAACGCTCAACGATCTGATTATTACCCGCGCCATGACGGAAATTCGCGACGCCGTCGCGCGTGAGAAACGCCGCCGGGTGAACTGGGGTTTGACGATATGCTGAGCCGCCTCGATGCGGCGCTGTGCAGTGAAAATGGCGAAGTGCTTGCCGCCGCGATCCGCACCCGCTTCCCGGTGGCGATGATTGACGAATTTCAGGATACCGACCCTCAGCAATACCGCATTTTCCGCCGTATCTGGCGCCAGCAGCCCGGCACCGCGCTGTTGTTAATCGGCGATCCGAAACAGGCCATTTATGCCTTCCGCGGTGCGGATATTTTCACCTACATGAAAGCCCGCAGCGAGGTTGACGCGCACTATACGCTCGACACCAACTGGCGCTCCTCTCCCGGCATGGTGGAAAGCGTCAACGCGCTCTTCAGCCGCATGGATACGGCGTTTATGTTCCGGGAGATCCCGTTTCAGCCGGTAAAGTTCGCCGAGAAAAATGCCTCGTTGCGCTTTGAGTTCAACGGCGAGACGCAGCCCGCCATGAACTTCTGGCTACTGGACGGGGAAGGCTGCGGCGTTGCCGACTATCAAAATGCCATGGCCCAGTACTGTGCCGCGCAAATCCGCGACTGGCTCAGTGCGGGCGCGCACGGTAAAGCGCTGCTGTGGAAGGGGGATAAACCAACCCCGGTAAAGGCATCCGATATCACGGTGCTGGTGCGCAGCCGTCAGGAGGCCGCGCTCATCCGCGACGCCCTGACGTTACTGAATATTCCCTCCGTCTATCTCTCAAACCGCGACAGCGTCTTTGAAACGCTGGAAGCGCAGGAGATGCTATGGCTGCTGCAGGCCGTGCTGGCCCCGGAGCGGGAAAGCACGCTGCGTAGCGCATTAGCGAGCGCGATGCTCGGGCTGAACGCGCGGGATATTGATGCGCTCAACAATGACGAAGCCGCGTGGGATGCCGTAGTAGAAGAGTTTGTTCACTACCGCGAAAAATGGCAGAAGCGTGGAGTCATGGCGATGGTGCGTGAGCTCATGGCGCAGCGCCACATTGCGGAGAATATGCTGGCGACAGCAGGCGGCGAGCGCCGTTTGACCGATATTTTACATATCAGCGAACTGCTGCAGGAAGCCGGTACGCAGCTGGAGAGCGAACACGCCCTGGTACGCTGGCTGGCGCAGCAGATTGCCGATCCGAACAGTAATTCGTCCAGCCAGCAGATGCGACTAGAGAGTGATAAACATCTGGTGCAGATCGTCACCATTCACAAGTCGAAAGGCCTGGAATATCCGCTGGTCTGGCTGCCCTTTATCGCCAATTATCGCGTGCAGGATCAGGCCTTTTACCACGATCGCGAGTCTTTTGAGGCGGTGCTCGATCTCAGCAACGCGGAGTCCAGCGTTGAGCTGGCCGAAGCCGAGCGTCTGGCGGAAGACCTGCGCCTGCTTTACGTGGCGCTGACCCGTTCGGTCTGGCACTGTAGCCTGGGCGTTGCGCCGCTGTTCCGTCGCCGTGGCGAAAAGAGCGGGGAGAGTGATTTTCATCTGAGCGCGCTGGGGCGGCTTATTCAGCACGGCGAACCCAAAGATGCGGTGGGCCTGCGCCAGTGCATCGAATCGCTTTGCACGGAGCATGTTGCCCTGCATATTCCGTCGCAGCCCGACAACAGCCGCTGGCAGATGCCGGATCTGCGTGAGTCAGATCTCCATGCCCGCCAGGTTGTGCGTAACATTGCCGACGACTGGCGCGTCACCAGCTACTCCGGTTTACAGCAGCACGGGCAGAGTATTGCGCAGGATCTGATGCCAAAACTGGACGTGGACGCCGCAGGAGCCGGTAGCGTACCCGCTGAGCCGGTGCTCACGCCGCACCAGTTCCCGCGCGGTGCCTCGCCGGGCACGTTTTTGCACAGCCTGTTTGAAGAGCTGGATTTTACCCAGCCGGTATCCGAAGAGTGGGTGCTGAAAATGTTACAGAGTGGCGGCTACGACGCGCAGTGGCAGCCGGTTCTCACCGACTGGATCCGCGCGGTACTGCACGCGCCGCTCACGACGCAGGGGATCTCGCTGAACCAGTTGACTGCCAAAGACAAGCAGGTGGAGATGGAGTTTTATCTCCCCATCGCCAGCCCGCTCAGGGCCGAGGCGCTTGATGCGCTGATCCGCGAGTACGATCCGTTATCCGCCGGGTGCCCGCCGCTGAACTTCCGCCAGGTGCAGGGGATGCTCAAAGGCTTTATCGACCTGGTTTTCCGCCACGAAGGGCGCTACTACCTGCTCGATTACAAATCAAACTGGCTGGGTGAAAGCAGCGAAGCCTACACCCAGGACGCGATGGCCTCGGCAATGCAAATGCATCGCTACGATCTGCAGTACCAGCTTTACACCCTTGCGCTGCACCGTTACCTGCGCCATCGCATGGCCGATTACCGCTACGAAGATCATTTTGGTGGCGTCATTTACCTGTTCCTGCGCGGAGTGGATGCTAACGACCCGCGTTCCGGCGTCTTTAGCACGCGTCCGGCTGCGGAACTGATTGAAAAAATGGATAACCTGTTTGCTGCAAGCACGGAGGAGGTGGCATGACGATGCAGGCGCTACTGCTGGACGCGGTTGAACAACGGTTACTGCGTCACCTGGATGTGCAGTTCGCCATGATGGTGGCAGGCGAGGAGCCTGCCGTCATGCTGGCCGCAGCCATTCTGAGCAAAGACGCGGGGGAAGGGCACGTATGTCTGCCGCTGTCGCGTCTGGCGGTGGATGAGAAAATGCCTCCGGCTTTACAGGCGTGTTTCGCGCTGCTGGGTGACGAAGTGGACTGGCAGGGGATATTACTCGGCTCGCCTGCCGTGAGCGGAGCCGATACCGGGACGCCGATGATCCTTGTCGGCGAGCGTTTGTATCTTAACCGGCTGTGGCGTAACGAACTGACGGTAGCGCGCTTCTTCAGCGAGACCAACGCCCCGCTTCCCTGCGATGAAGCGCAGCTCCGGCAAACGCTGGATACGCTGTTTACCTCTGACGACGCGACAGACTGGCAAAAAGTGGCGGCAGCCGTGGCCTTAACGCGACGGATCTCGGTGATTTCTGGTGGCCCGGGCACCGGGAAAACGACCACTGTGGCAAAACTGCTTGCCGCGCTGATTCAGCTATCGGGTGAGCAAAAGTGCCGTATTCGCCTGGCGGCCCCCACCGGTAAAGCGGCGGCACGTCTGACGGAGTCGTTAGGCGGCGCGCTGCAAAAACTGCCGCTAACCGGGGATCAGCTTGCGCTTTTCCCCAATGAGGCGAGCACGCTGCACCGTTTGCTTGGCGCACAGCCGGGTAGCCAGCGTCTGCGCTATCATGCCGGTAACCCACTGCACCTTGACGTGCTGGTCGTGGATGAAGCGTCGATGATTGACCTGACGATGATGTCGCGTTTGATCGATGCGCTGCCGCCGCACGCGCGCGTCATTTTCCTCGGCGACCGCGACCAGCTTGCCTCCGTAGAGGCGGGAGCCGTATTGGGGGATATCTGCACCTATGCCAGCCTGGGATATACCGCGGAACGCGCGCAGGAGTTAGCCCGTCTCACCGGATGTTCGCTCACGTCTGAAAACCATTCGCTTGCAGGGGCGCTGCGCGACAGCCTGTGTCTGCTGCAAAAAAGCTACCGTTTCGGCAGCGACTCCGGCATCGGCCAGCTTGCGGCGGCGGTGAACCGGGGCGACCGGCGCACCACCACAGCGGTATTTGACGGTACCTTTACGGATATTGAGAAAAAATCGCTGCAAAACGGGGAAGAGTATCAGGCGATGCTGGACGATGCCCAGCAGGGGTACCAGCACTTTCTGACGGGCGTACAACAGCAAAGTACGCCGGAGCAGGTCATTGCCGCGTTTGGCGAATACCAGCTGCTATGTGCGCTGAGGGAAGGCCCCTTTGGCGTCCGGGGTTTGAACGACAGGCTGGAACAGCTGCTGGCGCAAAAACGCAAAATTAACCGCACCCTGCACTCGCGCTGGTATGAAGGGCGACCGGTGATGATCTCCCGCAACGACAGCGCGCTGGGGTTGTTTAACGGGGATATCGGGATTGCGCTCGACTGCGGTCAGGGCCTGCGCGTCTGGTTCCAGATGCCGGACGGGAGCGTGAAGTCCTTCCAGCCCAGCCGTTTGCCCGAGCATGAAACCGCCTGGGCGATGACGGTGCATAAATCCCAGGGCTCCGAGTTTAACCATGCGGCGCTGATCCTGCCCACGCAGCTTTCACCCGTCGTTACCCGCGAGCTGATCTATACCGCCATTACGCGCGCGCGTCAGCGTCTTTCGCTCTATACCGATGAGCGGGTGCTGGTGCAGGCGATCGCCACCCGAACGGAACGCCGAAGCGGGCTGGGCGCGATATTTGAGTCCCTCTGAACCGGGCAAGACCTATAAGCCGGGTACGCGCAGCGCGTCCCGGCAAGCGTTGTATTATCCCAGGTCAGCCATCAGCACCTTTGAACGACGCTGATAGTTGTACATCTCTTTCTTCGTTTCCGGCAGATAATCGATATCCACCGGCGTGAATCCGCGCTCCTGGAACCAGTGAATGCTGCGCGTCGTCAGGACGAACAGCTTGCTCAGCCCCATCTGGCGCGCCTGTGCCGCCACGCGTTCAAGCAGCATTTCGCCGCGTGAAGAGCTACGGTAATCAGGATGCACCGCCACGCAGGC
>JASFAW010000010.1:79797091-79830697 GCA_030737815.1 Allium fistulosum
CCGGGCACGACGAAGTGAGTTCATCATATAAGTGAGTCGTTTCTGCCCAGTCTGTCTAATCAAGTCTTATACCCCTACAATAGCTATGCATTCAATCATATGCACGGAACCATACTTCATGGAAATTACTAAATTCCTATCAGGCTGCGGATTATTCTATTGCAACAGCCTCCTTTACTAGTCCAATCGCCCTCTACGCGTGCTGTTCATTGAACCATATGAAATGGTTGATACTAAAGCCATACTATAGAGTATAGAGAAGCAGTTGTCGCCTTGGTCATAGTCGCTCGGGTCCAACAGAACGGTATGAATATGAGAGAAAAGTCTCCTATATATCTTACTGGAACCTGGACGACACCAAGAAAAGTATGATCTTACTGGAAAAAACCAAGACTTATACTTATAGGACCATCCACCATGAACATTAAGGGCCGTATCAGATTGATATACGCCAAGGCAAACTGGAAAAAAACCTGGACGGCACAAAGTAAATCTGATTGGCTGCCCGTCACCCTATTGTAATGGGGTAGTTCATTTTGGTTCGAATGAATCCGAAACTCAAGGCATCGAATATGAATTGTTGTCCATTTTACCCGGATAACTAGCAGCCCTCGGGAAAGAAGTCATTATTCGCTCCGCCCCTATTGTTCACAAATAAGGTAACCTTTGAGCGAGCCGAACTCACTAAGCTAAGGGCCGAAGTCGCAAGAGAGATCTAGAATCATCGCTACGCCCCTCGGACTTTCGGGCAGGAGAGACGAATGTGGTTCTTTCAGTACTAAGGGCAAAGCCGAATGAGTTCATGCAGATTTCACATCTTCGATTAAATATACTGGATCGGTCCCCAATTAATATACTGGACACCTCTCTAGATAAACTATAGAGCAGTCCCCCAAGCAGCCGAGAAGATGGTATTTCCTCCCACACCGCTAAAGCGCTACCTCTTGAGACCATGACCAAGGCGACCATAGGGAGGTGCATAAGAACACGGAACGTGTTTCACAAGACCCAAACGCCAAGAGGCATAATAATAAGCAACCTGGCTCACAAGAAAGCTCTATAGAGAGCGCTTGCCCCTGGACTAATTTACACAAGTTCGGTAGAAAACTGGAAGCAGCATAAGTTAAAGAAGTAATTCATGGGTAGACATATTATATTGGTCGGGTACCAGAAAAGAAGTACCCATATCCGCGGTTTCCTTATGATTATGAAGCTTTGTGATCCGACTTACGCCAGGTAGGTTTGAAGGCTCAATAGAACTCGTTTAAAACAACGGATATTTAGTTTCAATCGGCCTAGATCCGAACCATCCTATCGTTTTTGACTAATTAAGAACGCCAACCCTTTGCTGTGCTTGCACATGTACTCAGGCACCGGGTAGGTATGCAATCACATCTCGGGTCTCTCCTCTTTCGCCCAGTATAAACATCGGCCTTGGCTCGGGCTGGCCCTTTCGGATTAGCTTGTCAGAATAGTTTGGATCGGTCCCAATTAATATACTTTGGTCGCCTCATTCTACTCGTCCAGCCCAGCTCACGAACTTGTACAATGCCACAGAGATAGCCAACTCTATTATCAAAGAAATAAGGAAACGGGCGACGATTTGGCACCAGATATCCGGAGGTGCTGGAAAGAGCTGCTGTGAGAAGCGGAAAAACCATCAAAAAACGACGATTGCTCGTGGAGGTTTTCCACAGAAAGACCCCTTGGTTCTAGCAAACGGATCACAATGTGAGGTACCTGGGAGCATACCGATGGAATGAACGAAATACGAACAGTTAACATAATATGGTCATAGATCTTAGGTTGTAACTTGATCATGAGCGAATTAGTTGATGTTGCACCCACGAAGTATGGAAAGTGCCAAACATGGGGAACTACCCGGGAGGAGTTAGGAACAGGAACAAGGAGAAGCGAGAACCACTTAAATGGAGGAATCGATTGTATTTCGTCCTTTGTTCCACATAGCAACTGGGATCGAAAAGCACCAAATTTGATGACTTATTAAGGAAAGACGAAGTAAGAGCATGCTATTGGAGACGTTGCAACATATGTCGGGGAGGCTTCCGTTGATTGTGTACGAACAAAATACGAGTCCAAAGGTAAAGGTAGGGTAAGAAAGGGTTTAGCTAATAGAGAAATGCACTCTTCCGGGAACCAGTAACGCGTAAACCATGTCAAACCAAGACCGATCAATATCCGAACGGAACGGATTCGAACTTCTCCTAGAAGAGTTTCCGGTGCGAAATGAAATTCCATGAGTAATTCAAAGGATAAAAATCTTTGATAGGATTCATTTTGTAAGGCTAAAGTCAAGCAGAAATGATGGAAAAAAAGAACACTCCGTTCCTAGCCCTTTCGGACTAGCACTCCTCCCGAATGTTTATTACTGGACTTGGCCCGGACTTTTGCAAGATTTAGTTGGTTTTGAGGGATATTACAAAATGACGTATAATAGGAAATTAGTGAAAATTCTTTCCAATTCGTTCCAATTATTGAAAAAAATTTGCATTGAATATAGCTGCAAAAGTGCATGAAAAGGTGGATTCGGGACATGGTTACGGATGGAATAGTATTGGTTCAGCATTGTAGGTCATGTTCTGCATGGTCGGCCGTTGGATTCAACGTTTATATCACTATTCTTTATTCCCACATTAGATACCAGAATAGTTATTGCACGTATGTGTAACGCCAGTATATTAATTGGCCCATGGTTTCTCTCTCTCTGTGCTAACATAAGCTTCCTTCGGGCGCCTGGTCAATCTAATTCAAAGGCAGGGAATGGATGGCAAGAATGGGAGGGGAGGCAGCTTATGAGGCGAGCGAAGTGAGCGGGGACAACCGGGACGACCAATCCAGTATACTTGGACAACCGGCCAAGTATATTAATCTGGTGTATACCTGGTCAAATGTTACAAGGAACGAACGAATGGACACGAGTGGGCATTGGCATTCATCGTTATAGTGTATCATTGGATCCAAGTATCTTAAGGGTGGGTATACGGCAGCTTTGTTTCCAGATTCATTCGAGCAAAGATATTGAGAGGAGTTTAAAAGCCCCGCTTATTGTTTTCATTTCTCCCGGAGAGTAAGTAATACTGGCATATAGAAAAGTCCGTAATGGATAATCCATAACCAATCTATTGACGAATGCGATGTCGATTGAACCGTGGCTCGCGTACCCGAGTTTGTATTAGGCTTCGCAGCCGAATTGCGCTACGTTTGCCAGTATATTAATTACGGAACGGAGCTGCTATCGACGCGGGAGAGAACAATAGAGCTTACAGTTGTTTGTTCATCAATCTCCAATCAAGACAAACCGGGCACTACGGTGAGACGTGAAAAGACCCGATCCCATTCCGACCTCGATATGTGGAATCGTCTCACGCCATATGTACTGAAATTGTTCGGGAGACGTGGTCAAAGCCCGGTGGGCGGCACGAGTGCTTCCACGAGTGGTGTTATATTAATTTACTGGCAAAGTCTTAACTCTAGTAGTAAGTAAATACTTGGCATGACAGGTTTCGTTTTCAAAGTATAAATCAATAGGAATGATTCGTTAAGGAGCGGACAACTGCAACTTAGCCCAGAAGAAGCTAAATCCTATCAAATATGACGGAAAGTAGCACCAAGTCTGTTAAGTCCTCAGAAGGCATTAGACATGCTTAACACAAGTACTATGAAGGTTGAATATTGACTAGCTTTCCCAGTATATTCATTGGGAATCCAAGCCTTGTAATATACTGGGGTTGACACAACTCACTAAAACAAACTGTTCTTCTCCGCTACGCTTCCTCTTCACTTCAGTCCACTGCTTGCAGGTTCCCCGATAGCATGACTAGAATATCAACAACTATTTCACACAGCTTGCACACCTTCGCTATCCCAGTATATTAATTGGGCCGAGAACCTTGGTCTACTTGTCATCCTACTGATTTGTTCTACTCCGACCACTTAGTCTCTGGTCCAGATGCTCTACTCATCTATAGACCTAACCAGGAGGCTATGGGTCCTCTCCTTCATCGAAGCTTCGCTGACTGAAGAGATAGCAGCCGGAGAAGAAGCAAAGAATCCCGTACTACCAGGTATATATTCGATGAGATACCAGTAGAATAGGCACTTGAGAAGGCCAGCTCACTAAGCTTATTAAGCAAAGAGCATTGTTGGAGTTGGAGGAATACGCGATGCTAGAATGGCTATTTCTTTAAGGGCTAGTAGAAGGATCCAACACTCGGTGAAAGAACCAAAGTCAAGTAGCATTCATCTGTTCTCGGAAGGCCAGGCAAAAGGGAATTTTTTATTTAGTTCCAGACGACAGGGTAAATTTATTTTGGTAAGAAGGTGCCATCCTCAAGTTAGGATTCTGCTTGAACTGGATGCTCTACAGCTAATGGGAGAGAAGGAAGCCTCGGCCAAAGCAAGGCAGATCCATAGGCTAAGGAGAGAAACCCGGTATTCGACCTGACCTATGAGCTTCTGGGCGAAACTGTGCTTTAAACATACCCTTGGGTTATAGTTTCGAAAGCCTTAGTCACGTCTCGGAAGTTCCTCTTAAGCCGGAGTCCTCTATTGTTGCTGTAGCAATTGCAGTAGCTGGTGTAATTTATTTTGATTCAGATGGTGGCCCTTCGACTTTATCAAGTTTCCGGCCAATTAATATACTGGGGTTCTGGAAGCACCTCAGATTCTATCGAATCTTCGGGTCCGCTCCGAGTAGACTTTCCGCGTATCTATTTCTATCCTTTTTGAGTGGGCTGATGAGGCCTGCTGGGATATAAGATAGCTAGATACTAACTCTAATATGTTACTTCTAGTGCGATATACATGGCATCTGGATAAAGGCGTTGGACAACCCGTTATCTCGCTGACTTCCGCTGGCTGAACTATGGATTTCTTTTTTTTTAAGTGAATGTTGAGTTCAGTCATTTCACCTCATTTCACTTCATCTAAGACCTCCCTATTCCTAAGTTTCCTACGCATAGTCATATCTTTCCCCCTCTCCTCTATGCGCTATGGAATGCTGGGTTACGTCCTCCTGCCCTAAGTCGATCCTAAAAAAGTATCTTCGATCTGGATTCAGAGGCTCCATCTAAGTAGAGAGAAAGAAGAAATGAATCGAAAGGTTTCTTCTCCATCCAGTAGAATCGATAAGTTGTAAACACGTAAAGAGTGGTGATTTCCATTCTTCTCTTCTCCTGACTGGAATGAGAACTTCATCTATCGTGACCGAACAAGTGTTTCAATAATACCTTTCATCGTCAATGCATCTCTCCTTTTAATACTAAGGTGCTTGCGACTGCAAATCGTAGGAGTATGCGCCAAGTCAAGTAAGTGATTATATTAACCGGTCAGCCTAAGATAAGGTGGCGCCAACCTTATCCCTTAGAATTAGAAGTAGCTAACGCCAACCCAGCCGGTGGCACCAACCTTATCCCTCCTCTTATGGGAAGGCAGGAACCCTCTCCTAAGCTTCGCGGGTATTCTCTTCAACTTGAACTTCCTCAAGGACATAGTTATAGCAAGCCAAATCTATATGAGATCTCAGCTTCGCTGTTATATTAATATAGTCGTATGCGGGAAACCTAGTCTCCCTGAAGTTAACTCATAAGCCCAAATTAATATACTGGCAAGTGAATTAGCCTCCCCCTTCTCTTCATTAACCCTATCCTAGGTATTAAGATCAATCCCCCCTCTCTTCTTCTTCTTGTTGCCCTTCCTTTAATCTCTTCATCTCTTTCTTAATCTAAGTCAGGAAGAAAAGCCATTGGTTAATATATCCATTCCTTATGTCCCGCTACGCACCTTTAGTCAGCCACTATACTTAGTCCTACGCGTAGCAGGTATTCTGTTCTACTTGAACTAAGAGGACATAGTTAACCCTAGCAACCATAAATCTATCTGAGATCTCCGCTTCTCATGCATTCCTATATTAATAGGGGTCGGTAGAGAATAGTCATACCAAGAGTTAGTTATGTGCTGTAGAGAATCATCATACCAAGGGTTAGTTATGTGCTGCTATTCCTTTGATGCGAATATTATCTTAAATAATCTCTAATAGCAGGTGATGCTAGATCATCGTCATAAACATCACTTACTGAAAGCTTAGATTCTCACTCCCAAGGTTCCCATGCATATTGATAATAGGAGTAGTATGCGCCAAGTAAAGTAAACAAGTCAAGTCAACTCATAAGTCAAGTGAATTAACCTTCCCCTTCTCTTCATGCATCCGGTTGGCCTTCGGCTCCTTATGTCTCTAACTTCGAAGTCAAGTCAACTCATAAGTCAAGTAAGAGAGAGTGATTTCTTTTCAGTCCCTAACTCATATGTCAAGTCAAGTGATTCTTTCAGTCAACTAACTCATATGTCAACTAAGTGGTTATTTGTCAAGTCAACTCATAAGTCCAGTCATATGTCTGGTAAGTGATTCTTTAAGTGCATCCGGGTTAAAGATCAATCCCCATCTGTAACTCCTCTTTCCTTTAGTCCTACGCGTAGCACTCATTCTGGTGCTGGGGGGTCTCAAGAAGCTCTTTTTCCCCAACATTATGGAACGCCAACCCAGAATATGCACCAACTCCCGGTAAGAAAGGCAAGTAACTCCCTAGATTCTCTAGCATTCTCTGTTCTATCTGTTTTGTTTACTAAGAGCACATAGTTTGCGCAAGCCGAGCAACCAAAAAGATATTTGATCTCCGCTTCTCATTCAGTCCCATATGCGGAGTCAACTCCCTAACTTCGAAGTCAAGTCAATCTCTAACCCTCCCCATCAGCCAAGAAAGAAGCAAACGCTATAAGTATACTGGCCATCAGCATGGAAAGAAGCAAACGCTATAAGTATACTGGGTTACCTCATCAGTAAGATAAGTCAGTCAGCAAACTGGACCCAATTAATATACAGGTTGCTTTCTTTCCTACCTTATTCCTTCAACCAGAATTCGATTCCCCGACATTTCTCTACTGGCTTAACTACTTTCTGGAAGTCTGATAGCACTCTGAACTCCTAAATCAAGAGGCTAAACTCTCACCTCTCGAATCATCCCCTGCAGGCAATGCTTCTGTCTTGAATCGCAAGCACCTTCTGAGATCTGCTATCTTGTCGGAAAAGCAAGAAAAAGAAAATAAGGCGACCCCGATCAATTGGCCAGTATAAACAGACCGATCCAGTATATTAATTGGTACAGGGTAGAGGCCAGGAAGTAACAGCGGGTCTCTCTCTACTATTTATTAGTCTCAGGGTTTCTATTTAGTATATTACCGCTTTCTTTCTTGTCTTAGAATTAATGATCAACTGCCTTGAATTTGATAATCAAATAATCTATTAAAATCAAATTCTCTAACTAATTACATAACGAATGATGAAAGTTTCTTTGCAGTATATTAGTATTACTTACTAGAATTAATAAATAAGATCTTTTGACTTATCAATAAGAGAAATCTCTAAAATCATGACTTTTGCAGCTATATGAAACGCAAACTTGGAGCTTAAATCATGTCAAATTGACACGAAAAATCATGAATTTCCTATTATACGTCATTTGTAAATATCCCTCAAAACCAACGAAATCTTGCCAAAAATCCCGGAAAACAGCAATGAATTTCTCTTTTCTTTCTTTCGCTAGCGTTATGCTTAACACATGAAAGGATAAGTTGAGAGAATAGGGAAGCGGATCATTCGCGGGAGGAAGCAGTCCAGGCTACTTTTCATAACATATGGAACCCCCTCTAATTCAATGGAGGTGCCCTGGAATGAGGGAACTTTCTCTTCCGCTTCAATTTCTCTAGGAAGCACTTGCCTCCCCTAATTCAAGTGGTTCTGTCCTCTTTCCTACCGGGTAAGATTTCGTCTGATTTGCTACCTAGGACACCTGCCTCGCTTCGCCTTCTTTGAGTTCTTGCCCCGGGAACCTCTCATTCAATTGGAAGCCTACCGGTCCTTGATTCAAACGAAAGTCTTCCAGTGCTTGATTCAAATGCCCAAGAAGGGGTAAGAGCCGATTCATTACTTGCGCTCTCTCCCCTTAATCTAACTTGGCTCCCCTCCTTCCATCGCTAATCATGCTTCTTCGGGTTCGAAGAGCCCTAACAATACGTCTTGCTGGTCCTCCCCGGTACCAAATCTTTCTCTTAGTTCTCGTATGCCCTCTCTTAGGCGTTCTTATTGTTTTGTTCCGCAAGTCTTCCTCCGATGTGAGTAAAACAAGGTGAATTCAACAAATAACTGGGTTAATTACGTAAAAAGACAGTGTAAATCGTTGCAAGTTGTAAGAATAACGAAGTTCAATTCGCTCAGAGCACGACCGGATTGCAGATAATCTCATCAGTGTATCCCGGCCCTGCCGAAGGCCTTTTGGTGTCATTCTAGGACAGCCATTTTAAGATAGGAGCAACCTCTGAGGAGTTATGATTTTCCGCCCCTGTGCTACACGACTTCAATAAGAAGAGGCGCATAGATTGTTTGCTCTCGTACCAGCAGTCTTTGATATTCCCAAATCCTAGTAGTTAAGGCAAAGGCTAGAACAGGACCTTCCTTCCTATGCCCTGTGTATTAAAAACATATTCATAGCTTAAGACATCTTTAGCCTCGCAAACTCACTCAAAAGAAGCAGCACTCTCTGGAGTTGCCTTATTGAATTGCCACTTCGCAGTACCGACTGAAGACTTAGACTAGTCGCCCTGTCCCGGCTTTACCTCGTCGAAGACTTCATCGGGATCTTTCGCTCTTTCACTTCGGATTCTTCGCCCTTCTTGTTTGCTGCTCTTGCATGATTCTCAAATTGGAATGGAGAGGCTTAAAGAGAATCCAAACTATTGGCGGATCCCGCGAGTTCATACCTTTAATAGGTGCATATTGTTCTTTGACTCGAAGTTGACAAGGTATATAGAGCCAAGGCGAACCCCCGAACTCTGGACTCGAAGCTACTCTACTTGCTTTGTTTTCTTTACTTGTTGACTCGACTTGTGCGAACTTGAGGTGCGTAGCGAAGAGGGGGGTCAAGCTTAATATACTGGGCTCTCTACCCTTCGCACGATGGAAGGATTGTTCAATCCACTCTCCCTCCCTGCCCCAATCAGTCGGACTAAGTTGACCTCCTTTCAGTCGCATCCTCCTGCTTCTTCCCTATAAGATAAGGCTTTCTGCCCTTCTGTTAGTTTCTCGTTCCCTCCCCTGGCGTACCTGCAGCTAAGGCTTCGCCGTTTGAGAATAGATTAGCGCTTAGATGAGCGTATTATTTACATGTTCCGGAAGATAGAATGAGAATCTGAGTACGGCCCTAGTCGGGGCCTTGGTCAATCAACTCAGCAGGGTACTCCCTCCTAGGAGTTAATATCTGGGGCTATAAAGCATGACGGGACCTCCCTCCTAGGAGTTAATATCTGGGGCTCCTATGCTCCTTGTGAAGACTCCGAAGGTTGGAGAACCAGATTGATAGAAGCGAGAACGAATTAATATACTGGCACCTGGGGAACTAACAGTTCCGAGCCGGTAGCTGAAAGGCAGAGAGAAGAAAGCCTCTTTCCCTTCGCACCTACTGATGTTCTATGCCAGAGAAGCGTAAGTCGCCTCCGACTTAGCCAGAGAAGCTAGGTCATAGCAGCCTCCGATGCGGGTAGATGAATTCCAACGCCTCTGCCTCTTACGTTGCCGGAGTAGCTAAATAACTCCTCGATTGACCAGAGAACCGACAACAAGTCTAGGGCTCTCTTAGCATCTATGCCATCTAACCTCTATAGCGAAATAGCTCCTCCCTCCTAGTGGCTCCTCCCCGTACTATTGGTCGCCTTAGTAGCTTAAAGATTGGACAGTGCTCTAGCGAAGCCGAAGGTGCTCAGCTGGAGTAGCGGACAGGTAGAAAGACTCTCTTCCCTATGGTTCTTAGAGATTGAGCCCGAGTGAATGCGAAGCGGAGGCGAGCGAAGTGAGGGCCCGATTTCAGGTAGGAGTGAGTCCTTCCTCCTAGGAGTTAATATCTGGGGCGCCTGAGTTCTTGCTTTGTCCAGCCTGA
Source organism: Allium fistulosum (assembly GCA_030737815.1). Lineage (NCBI taxonomy): Eukaryota > Viridiplantae > Streptophyta > Magnoliopsida > Asparagales > Amaryllidaceae > Allium > Allium fistulosum. The sequence goes on from JASFAW010000010.1 coordinate 79,807,096, forward strand.
GTTAGATGAGACTGCCCTAGTCGGTCCGGGTGCTGGCTACGTCTTGCGGTCTTTTGAACAATACCGACATGGAGAAAGAAACTCTTACCTGCTGTTGCTTACAGATTCCCCAGTGTGCTAGGAAACCTGGAGGAGATCCCGATCAATTGTCGAACGAGTCTACTGATCTAATTAATGGACTAGCTTCACTATCTAAAATCAAATATTCCCCTATATGGGGATGATCTATAGGGAATATTTGATTGTATTCACATTCAAGGTTCAAAGCCCTTGTTTAGCCGAGAATAGCCATTATGCTACTGTTGAAGGAATTAGTCCCAGTTCATCAGTTTGAAGTATCTCACTAAGTTTGTTTTTCCTGCCCTGAAACTTCATTCCGCTCCTGGACGAATTGGTGAACAGTCAACAGTCAGAGCTTGAACCATCAACTTAAGCCAATCAATGATGACACACTTTCCGCTCTATATAAGTTATTTAAAGTTCGAAGTCATATTACAAAAAATATACGTAGTAAAGTCTTAGGTCTACCTCAACTCAATACACATATATATTCTTCCTTGCTTCGGTTCAGGTATCGAATATACTCTTATATAAGATAAGATAGAAGGTTCTGGTATCGAATCATCCTTTAATGCTCTAATTAACTAATTAGCAGGTAGAGAAGCATCCCTAAATACTCCAATTGCTCATGTTAGAAGCATCCCTTAATGCTCCAATTGCAGCATCCCTAAATGCTCATATTAACCAATTAGCTCATGTTAGAACTGGTAGATAAGGGCTAGAGGGTAGATCATAGTTGTTATTCTGGGCCTAATAATTAGGACACGTCAGGCACCATCACGTTTTTTATACCAAAACTGTCCCAGTATATTAATCGGGCGGCTCAGACAGACTGGACAAGCCTCGACTTCTCGCTCCAGGGCATCTGACTGCGTCTCACAAGCTCGCCCAGGTGCTGCATCTGACTGCGTCCTCGACTTCTCGCTCCAGGGCATCTGACTGCGTCTCCGCGCCTCGACTTCTCGCTGTGCTCCCCTCGGGAACCTCTAGGTTATCCCTATCCGAATTGGAAGGTATTCATAATAAAATGCATTAAATTGCACTGTGTCCCCATTGGTGTCAACTGGCTAGACCCCAGGTATATATTCTATTCGATACCATCTAATTGGTTAATATGAGACTAATTAGGGTATTTAAGCCCCAACTGAGTATGATGATTCTCTACCCTCTATTGATTGGTATGATGATTCGATACCGCACATAACTAACTCCAGGACGGACTCTGGAGAAGAAATTCGATACCCGGCACAGGGGAATAACAACTATTTCTTACTAGACCTTATTTGCTGGATTCCCTACCAGAACCAGCTATTCGAAATTCTTATAGACTGGATTTTCTCAGCACCTTACTAGCAACCTAGATTCTCTACTATCTTATTAATTAACATATTGGTTTCTTTGGTATATTGATTCTCTACCAGCTAATTGTTTCATATGTGTTTAATATGGCCTTATCAGATGAGCTATTAGTAGATTTGATTAGACACCTTCATATGAAGCTGATAACAGCAATGTCTATATAAGAGTATATTCGATACCTAAATCGATGATTCTCTATAGCCTCATTAGTATAGACTGGTATTTCGATTCGATACCATGGTATTTGTTAATATCCTGATTCCATCTTTATTGATTAGATGACCTATGATTCTCTCCCGGGTCGATTCTCTACCAGCTATTAGACCGGTACTCTTAATTATGTGATTCGCTACCCGGAGCAGTCATCTTAACTTAGATTAGATACTTACTCATGATCATCTTAACTTCGATTCGATACCCGGCTAAGGGGAATAACAACTATTAGATACCAGCTATTATCAATTATTATAGCCCTTCTCTACCCTCTATTGATTATAAGACTGATTCTCTACCAGCACCAGAATCACTTACTCATGACCTGGCCAGAATCACTTATTTAGTTCTCTACTATTAATATGCCTAGAACGCCGTAGAAGAAGAAGCAGGCTAGGAGCTGCCAGCAGCTTTATTAGAAAGGGAATACTTAGATTCTCTACCAGCACCTGAATCACTTACTTGACCTTAGTTCTTCGCTCCAGGAGAAGTTACTCCTTCTTGTGCTGCCCTTCCATAATAACAAAAAGTTGGGAAAGAGAAACTCTTCTTGTGCTTGAGGAAGTCGAATAGATGCTACGTAAGGTGCTGGCCTTACTTGGACACCAGGAGAATCCCAGAGTTGTGATCGCAGCTGGGTAGAAGGGCCCTCCCCAGAAGAGAATCAGGGAGAGATAAGGAGCCGAACAGCCGCTCCTTTTAGTCGCACCTCCCCTAGAGAAAGAAGAGAGGATTAGGCTCTTACCTACTCATGGGAGTATGCTAGTCAGGGCTGGTCCACTAATGGATCTGAGAGTTACAACTACCTCTGCACTAGATCCCTACTTGTCCTAAACTAATTGCTGGCAAGCCTCCTCTGATTCGTCTGATAAGCGCTAGCCTCCTCAGATTGCTAAGAACCCAGTATATTGGCTTTGGCTCTGGACCAGTATATTAATAAGTTGAGCCCCAGATATTCATTCGGAAAGTCCAGTATATTAATTGGGCGGCTCATCAAGTGAATGTGACTGATTAGTGAAGTCTAGTCGAGAACGTAACGGAGCCGAACGGCCAGTATATTAATTGGGAGGTCCAAGTATATTAATCTGGGCTCCAACATCCAGTATATTCGGGAAGACTTATAGAAGCATTCTATTTGAACAGGAAAGAACAGCGTAGCGAGAAGAGTCATGTTCAACGAAGGTGAGATTGATTATTCACGAGAATAGATTGGATGCAATAGAATGGACTTGGTATACTAGGCACCTCTCTTGCTTCGCGAGAGAACCGGCTCAGCCCACAGATAGAATGATTGATTGTTGTTTTATGCAAGTATATTCCACATCCGAGTATCGAACTACCAGAGCAAGGTAGAGATATTGATACTGAGTGTTAAGACGTGAATATATTACTGTTATTGATAGAACCAAAACACTAAGTCAGGATAAGATATGACTGAGATGGAATCAACCCACAACTCACTCGAAATCAGGTGTAACTACAGCCAATTACTAAAGCTGGCAAGAGGAGACCGATCCATTCTATTCTTATCTTAGGAGACCTTATGCTTAACACTAACGAAGGCGACAACTTTTCCTAGGTTGTTTCGATCCCAGTAGCGTAGCTGTTAATAGGGAGACCGATCCATTCTATCATATTAGGCACTGATTGATTCCAAAGACCAAGGGCCGGAGCTGGGTTGCTGCTAGTTCACTATGCTTAAGGAAGGTGCGCAGCGGGCGGAGCAACGGGGAACAGTAAGATTTAGGTTTGCTCCCGAATCCAGGTGATATTCCGCTAACGCTGCAAGGTGTAGCTGCATTGACACTCGGAACCTCAGCCTTTGGCCTACCTTTCATCCCTGCCCGGGTGTGCTCCCTGAAATGGTGCACTCTCTTGGGTATACCAGATTTTCTAGTCCTAGTCGCGCTAAAGCTCCAAATAAGGCTGATAATTATTCCATCCTGGTGCCATCCTGTGCTAAGAGAATTTCCCCTGAAACGGACTTCCTTCTTGCTTCTTGACTCGTTTAAGCCTTCTCTTCCTTCGGTCTAATCCCCCGATCCCGTGACTTGCCTTTCATTTACTTGACAGGGAATGCCAACGAGATCTCGTGAGAGCTTTGACTCAGTAAGCTCATCAGCTACGGCTCAGTTAGCGCCAAATGGTTAGAGGTGGAAGTTCGCTTCAAGGCGGTTTTTGTTTGCTCTGCCCCTTTTGACCCTCTCTGGACAAACTCTCTATCCTTTCGCGCTTGGGAACGCACTATAGCCTTGCTTGAAGCCGGCTCTCCTTATATTAAACATTTTCGCAAGTCTCCAGAATCAATAGAAAAAAGAATTCCTTTGCGGCTTACCGCTTACCTATCTTTCTCCAAAACCCTCTCCGCGCGGGAAATACGGCCGCTACGCACCTATTCTTTCTGGCTTCGTAATGACGAGTATACAAACTCATACCTTGGTCTAAAACCATAATTTCTATACTGTGTCGAATGCACCGCACCGGTCCCTCTAACGAATTTCCATCTGCATCGGCAGACGCCTAACCAAGAGATTCCGTTTATCCCCGAAGCCGATTGTTCCGAACGAAGCTACATTTCTATTCTATCCAAAAGAACATAAACAGACGCAGGCACATTCGCAGAAAGAAGAGATCGGGATCCCAGTCGAGTCTGGGGAATCCCCTTTCTCAAGGGCAGCAAGGGAGGAAAGAAGGTTTGGATCGGTTGCTAATTCATTCTCCCTCTCCGGCGAGGTCGCATCGGCAAAAGAAGGGTATTCATCGATCCAATTCCAGCTTATGTCCCAGATTCAGTAGTTCTTGTTGGTATCATAGATGTGTTATAAGAACTGGACAATGTCCCAAAATTAATTGATATCGAAGCATTAACATTCGTGGATGGAAAATGAAAGATGTCGATTCTTTTCTAAAGAAAGATGGCTTAGATGGAATAGTTTTAAGCCTCTCCTCCTGATTTTCCTGCTTAGACAGAGGCCTTGTCAACGGAATATTCAAATTAGCATGAAAGTCCTACTTTAGATGATACGCCTCGCTGAGCTCTCTCTTGGGCTGTGAAAGCGGTGCGGGTGCGAAAGAAGCCTTGCCTTGATAATAGCGCTTAAACACCTGATAAAACAGCTCATACAGCGCTTCCTTGTATCAATTCCGGCCTAGGAGCATCATTCTATATGATGGATGGAAGGCACTCTGTAATTCCATGATTCCTTTTTTTGAGTAAGAGCCTTAGCGGGTCAAAAGGCATCCTTTTCTTAAATCCTAGGGCCTTCGAGTAATAGGTACTCTTTCCCATGTTTGGTGACTGCCTACCAGGCTTTCCGTCTTAGTGCTATGGTGGCCGACCGGATCCAATGATCAAAATAAAAATCTTCTCCTCCCCGGGTAAGCTATCGAGCAATCTACTTACCATCCCTCTGACGGTAAGCCAAGTACAAGTCCCTCTGCCTCTAGCTCCGCATATAGTTTCCCATCTCCCAGTGGAGCCGAACCATCTACTTCTCTAAGACCTGTTCCCAGGGATCCAGATCAATCAGCCTCGGAGTGGAAATTACCCCGGCTATCGATCTAATGGTTTTCCATGTATCTCGTCCGAACCGAGACCATCAAAAGTTGCATAAGAACCACCAGGATTTTATTCCTGTGATCCAGCCCGAACCAAGCAGGTAGGCTTTATTTCTCCACTGCCCAGGGCCGTACCCTGCAGAACAAGGCCTTCTCTTTCGGTGCTCGGCGAGGTTTGGAACCCTACCATTTATTCTATCCGCATCTCAAAATGAATCTCTTTCGCTGAAACCTAAAGGTTTACCTCAACTTCAAATCCATCTGCCGTCCCCGTATACTCTGCTTCCGGAGAGCCGGAACCAGGGACGGGATATGAGGCCACCTCTCCTAGTCTCAATTGGGATTCCCATCGTTCAGTGAAGGCTCGAAGCCATCTCCATATTAATCCCCACCTTCAGCCATTGACCCCTATGCTGCATTCGATCCATCTGTCCCATCACCAGAGGCGGATATGTGCCCAGGCATCTGATGCCTTTCGGACCTGTAAGGGAAATCAGTCATAGGTAGGCCCCATAGCCATCTCCATTCATCAGAAACTATCAATTACGAGTCCGGGGCCACCAGCATCTTATCTCTTTTCATCCTTTCCGGTAGCACTAATAGAAAGGAAGTACTTGCCAACGAACCTTGACTCTCTACTCTCTCCAAGCGAATCAAGAAATCGAGTGCGGTCAGTAAATGCATAATTTGGATTGGAATCCCGGGATTGAGAGACAGATATTCGCCAGGTCCGATATTGGATCATTTGCCGCTCACATCGCTTCTTTCTGCACTGGATCGAATCAATTAGATGGGTCACTGGGAACGGATTAGCTTATTGGCTGCTCCGATGCCACCACGGAGCCTTCATTCGCCGGTTCTTGGCACTTGGGACTGGGAGAATAATATGAATTTGAAGGCCCTCGGAAGATTGAGGATACATCGTAGGTTTCATTGCTTTTGATCCTTCTCTGCGGAGAACCATGCTTTTGAGGATAAAAATGATGGTTAGTTCGAGTTAGCTAGCTGCTCATTGGTTGAAGGTGCGTAGCGAACGAACACTAGGAGAGGTGTGCCTGGTAATACCTCTATCTAATACTACGCAGGCCAGTCTTTCCTTTGCTTCGTGTGCTCCCTGTCAGAATGCGATCTCTTCTCTTTGGTAGGTATCGTATATAAGAGAAAGCTTTTACTCATCTCCCCGAGTGGGGCTTCTCCTCTCTTTCATAAATTGTATAGAATAACCTGTGGGAAGAACGGAAACCAGGACGTACGATTGGCTTTCCCTTTCTTTCCGTTTTCAAGAGATTAGTCCCGCGGGATCGTGATCTAGTTCTTTCGTATAGCTCAAAAAAAGAAAAATAGTGATTTCGATCGGCTGAAGGGAGTCCGCAAGACTGGTGAATCCACTAGGGAAAACCTAATTCTGGCAGTTCGCGAGCCAGTACTTTAGTTATGAGTGCCCCAGTAACACCAGGGGGAAATGTTTTTCTCGAATTCTAAGCTTTCTTCTCGGCCCCAGGGAGTTCACCAGGTATAGGCTCAGGAAGCAAGCAACAACTGCTGCGGATCCTGGAACGAAATTAGTTTTTTCAATAGGCTTTTCTTCATTTGACTAACAATTCCCACATCTGGAAAGGGGGCGAGCGAAGGAAAGATGATCTGGTACATAAGTCTGCGAAGAAACTCGGCCAAGAGGGCACGGATTCTATCCTATAGTCATAGTCTAAGAATAACTTAACTAAGCCTGGGCAGCCCGAACATAATGACGAGAGGCGACCCCAACCCAATAGACTACTATTTGAACAAGAACTTCCAAGCAAGGCGACCGATCCAGTATATTAATTGGGGACCGATCCAGTATACTTAACTTAGGGAGGTCCAAGTATATTAGGTATATTAATGGAGATCGCTTATGCGTAACACTAGCAAGTGAAAGTGTTAGTTCAATTTTCACAACAAATAACTTAGATTCGATTATTTGGGTATGTGAGAAAGTCAAAGTTAGTACAACGTCTTATTCAGGTTGCGGGGTAGAGCAGTTTGGTAGCTCGCAAGGCTCATAACCTTGAGGTCACAGGTTCAAATCCTGTCCCCGTGTAAGTGGATTGAGGTGCTTGCGAACTCGAAGACAAAGAGAACCAATAGCAAAAGCAAAATAAACTATGTTCAAATTCAAAATGTGCCTAAATGTTCCTGTGCCTGTTCGCTGTCCTGCTTCTGTCTTAGATTGTTTGCATGTTCGTCAGTGCCTATCTATCAGGTGTGAGTCTTTTCATGTTCTTTGTTTGCAGTCATTCTATTGCACTTCTTCTGGTTCCTCTAATCCTGTTGATTCATCAGGTAAATCTGGTCCTGTGGAAGAGCTCGATAAATACACTCGTGTAGATATTAAAGCTTCTGAAGGTGGTTCTATATCCACCGATGGATCGAAGTCATCTACTGCTTCGCAAGTCGATCATAAAGATGGAAGTCTTGCTTCAGGAACTCCACAATCAGGTTCTGCTGCTATATCTATTCTTTTTGCCGTCTTTTTTACTCTCCTCCTGGTGTCACTGCCTGTAGCTTACTGTGGGGATTCCGAACCGGGGCAGGAAGTTCTTAGTCAACTAACCGGGACGGAAACAGCGGGGCCCTCGGCCTTGCAGCAACGTACCGACGAGCTTATTTTACAAAATGTTCATGAGAGAAAGGGGGATCTGGGGGAGGGTCAAAAAATCGCAGAAGTTCGTCAAATGGTCAAGGAAGACCTCCGCATAGAGAACAAGATTGATGAGTTTCAGTTGGTCAAACAACTAGAAAGGGAAAAAGAGGCTAAAGACGCACCTTCCCCGGCTACTAATGTTGTGTTCAACGAGATCAAAGACTACGCAGCCAAAATCCAAGATGGAACGGGAGGTGGTCGAGACGCACGATGAAACTTTAGGAGGTACGGCGGTGGGGTCCCAGTATAAACATTTGCCCGAAATCAAGTCTTTTTCAATCTATAAGGTTCCAATCATGCCGCAACTAGAGAAATTCACGTATTTTTCACAATTCTTTTGGTTATGTCTTCTACTTTCTTCTTTTTATGTTGCTATATGTAATGATGGGGATGGCATACTTGGAATCAGCAGAATTCTCAAGCTGCGCAGCCTACTTCTTTCACATGCTTCGCGGGAGAACCCAATTCCTAGTAAGGACCCTAAGAGCTTGGAAGATATCTCAACCAAAAGTTTTCAGACAGGTCTCTCGTATATGAAAAACACTTTCTTCGAAGTCGGACAATGGTGTAAGACAAATGACCTCTTGGGAAAAAGGGGTAAAATCACTTTGAGCTCTTCTTTCGGAGAAATAAGTTCCTCAGGAGAAATAGATAAAAAGCTTCTCTATTTGATTGCGAACTCATCAACTCAAACAAGTGAAAGTAGAATCCCCTGTGTGAATGAAATCATGCTCATCCATCTCCTACACGGACACATTAGCATCTAATCAAGTACACTCCCTCACCCCTTAGGACTTGGGGCATGGAACCCTACTAGTTCACAACTATTGGGACTACTTGTTTTGGTGGACGTATTACTGTCAACAAGAATGATCTCTCTTTTGAACCAGCAAGTGATTTGAATTGAACTTGGAGCCTATTAATTTACTGGTAGACGAATACCTCTCTTTATCATCTCATGTCGCAAATGCCTTACTGCTTTCTTCGCACCGGACTTCGTGAAATCAATCCCCAAATATAAGGGGCCAATCGCCCCAGTCTGGAGAGAGTAAGTTATTCTGGCCCAGCCCAGATCAATCAGTCTATGGAATGCTAGGGCCGGGGAAATTTACATTTACTTGACATAAGAGAAACAAGTGAAAAAACGAATTGCGCGAGTGCGTAGCGGATTCCAAGTCCTTCACTGATAAGTCAAAGCGGATTGCCTAATATACTACTGGTGAATTAAGCCAGTTTCTGTCTACTGAACTAGCAAACGAATGCCCTGAACTAACCCCCGGGGTATCATAGCATGTCATTTACCATCTCCGATTTGTTTAAGTATCCTGGTAAGTGAGAGCGAGAGTCGTTTCTTTCAATAGAATCCCCTGCAGCTTCTCAATGCCATCCGACACGAGAAGAAGGCTTCCTGGGTTAATGTATGTAGATGTCGTGGTGAACGGCCCTAGCACGTGGAGAAACGCCAACCTTCTTTAAGCTCCACTCCTTTCCTTCTGTTCTGCTTGAAGCAACAGCTATTAGCCCCTTGCTTTGGAATTCGATTTCGAACCTACCTTTTCCAACTCAATTCGAGCCATGTAGTTGATGAGGAATCCGGGCAACGAGTCAACCCTCTGTCATTCAGTCAAAAAATCAATCAGTAGACAGCAGCGTAGCGAAATATGCCTTCATCCGGGAATTGACAATTCTGGCTCTATTAAGACTACCTGGGCATTCTCCCTCTCACTGGAAGGCCCACAAAAGCACAAATGAGAGATATAGTCAACCGGGTGCTAGACTGCAAGGTTGGAAAAGTCAGCGAAGTATAGTATAGCCGGCGCCCGACAAAATCAGTAACCGCAGGGATACCCAATCACATGTTGAGCAACTTCAAGCTTCCTATCTACACAATCAATCAGATTTCAGTCCTGCAACGTGATTTGGTCCCAAGGTGAAAGTCAATAAATCCATGCGCGTCTGCCCTTGCCATTCGTTCTCTTGCACTCAAAAACTCGGCCTTCCAAGCTCAATGGCTCTGGAGACTTCTCACATGTACCGCGACTTCATTTCCCAAATAATGAAAGCAAATTTCCCGAGACTGGAGCCTAAATACTCGGCCTACTCTTCCTGGAATGGAAGTCCATTTATGCCAAAAAGCCAATTCTCAAAAGCTCCATAGTACGTCTCATTGGTGACGGCAAGGACACCAACCTATGGCAATCTGCTTGGCTCAATGGTTATCCCCTGCGTGACCAACCAGGATCACTCCTTCGGACAGCGACCTCTTACTCCCAGCCCAATCTATGTTGGTCCATGGGTCCAATCGATGAGATGATTCACTTACGGGACATTTGGAAAAAGGCGCAGCACTGGAACTGCTATGTAGGCTTTTGTGGGTTCGAATCCCTCTCTTTCCGTACCCCCATCAACACCTAATTCACCAACGACCTCAATGTATCAAATAACAATTCATAGGTCAATTTTCAATTTCATGTGAAAAAGAAAAGAAAAAGACGGAGCCTAGCAAGGATAGGGAAGGCAGTATCCTAAGATCTGCGAGAAGTGGTACTTTAAAAGAGAGCCACTTCGTAAGCGAATAGCTACTGAACATGCCGTAGTAACCCAAGGCTTACTTTAACCTTCTTCACCCACTAGAATCAATTCGCGCTTGATTTCATAGTTCTTCATTTTGTTCCTATCCCTGGCTTCTAATTTTTAGAAATTCCTTCCACTCAATTGTTCTCTCGTCCTTCACACTGTGCCGAATTTTTCACAACTATACCTACCCCTTAGGACCAAGGGCTTTTTAACCACCGAATACGAGAAAATGTGCGTGAGATTGAGGGGTGCTGATTCAAGAGTGCGGGCAACTACTTTACTTAACCTGCCCCATAGGGCCACGGGTGATCGCACTTTCGAGTGATTCAATAGACTCTAATAATTCGTTTTCAATCTGAAATCACAATTCGTTTTCAACTGCTTCTAAGCAATTGGAATTCTCTATTCTCTCTCGCCCTCGGCACCCGGGTTACCCAGTTTACTACCTGCTTAGCAACCTCCTTATCTGAGGCCTCTCGGCTAGTCTATGGTACCACACTTCCTTTCACTCCCAGGTTCCAGAGATCACCACCGCCAATAATTATGCTCCAGAGAGCTCTAATGCTGCTTGTTACCTACGTTCCTTTATCTCCCCTGTTCCAGAGCCAGAGATCACTACCTCCAATCAGTCGTGTCTATACCGTCAGTCTTCTTCTGAGTCGTCTACGTCAACTTCCTCTTCCTCTTCCTTTCACTCTGCTTCATCTGGTGAGTCATATCTATCAGTTCTTCGAGAGTTGTTGTCTTCACCTGAGTTCATTTCTCTGACTGTTTCTGTTATAATTTCACTTTATAATCTGTTAGTTTCGCCAGACATAGCTCCTACTGACGGTTTACCTCAAGTTCCATCTCATAGTGAAGTTACAGGATCTCAAGTTCCATCTCATAGTGAAGTTAGAGGATCTCAAGTTCCATCTCATAGTGAAGTTAGAGGTTCTCAAGTTCCATCTCATAGTGAAGTTAGAGGTTCTCAAGTTCCATCTCATAGTGAAGTTAGAGGGTCTAATAATCGACACTGTCTTGTTTTTAGTACTAAGTCTATTATCTTAAGTAGTATTGCTTTACTAACATTTATATGTTTACAGCTTGCATCTGATGTACCAATCGATATAGATCCTCAGATAGCATTTCCAACATGATGATGAAAAATAACTGGCATAATAAGTGTATGGATAGATTTACTATGGAGTCTGATAATTTGTTGTTAACACGTGCTAATCTTCGAAATAGAATAATTACTACCTTTCACTCATTAAATAAATTACTTTATGATGATATTAGTGAGGAAAGATTTGATCATATTTTGCATAATGTTTCTTTAGGTAAGTACTCTCTTTCACCTCTTGTATTCAAACCAGTAGTGAAACTGCCCCCTGATATTCCTTTATGTCGAAGACTCTTATTTCATAGTACTGATGATCATTATTACTATATAAGACCTACATTAGAGGATGATCTAGTTCTGACTTCTTTAGGGTATCTTCTCTATTCACGATTTGCATCTTTCAGTTTTAGTCCTTATTATAAGCATATGGTACTAGAAGTCGATGATCATTATTCTGTCGTATGTAATCAATCGTTTAGGTATCATTATTTATTAGATTTATCCGAAACAATTGAAAGAGTTGAGCGTGAATCAATCTTATTCTTTTTATCACATTTTGTTGAGGATGAATATCTTTTCTTATTAATCAAAGAATTTCTATATCTAGATGATAAATCACTCTATAAAGAAGGTCAATCACTCTTTGTTGGTATACCCCCTATAGGATTCTTTAGTGATATTCTAATGAACATATTTTATCAAATATATGATGTATCGTTCTCAAAAGCATTTCCATCAGCTCACTATACTAGGTATATGCATGAGGTTGTTATCTCATCGAATTTCCCGATCGATAAAGATGATCTAACATATCCTGCCTTCAATCAATCAACAGTAGACAAGAAAGATGGATTCAATTCTTTAAAGATCTCATTCTCAGGCTGTTTTCATGAAATCAAATCTATAACTAAATGTCATGGTGGAGAACTCAGTGTCAACCAAAATGGCTTGTTATCATTTCATAAATCACGTGAACAGACTCAATTAGATGAACAGAATCAATTAGAAGATCACATTAAGACCTTGAGACTAGATGACCCTTAGGATAGTGTGTTCATAAGCTAATAGAGTGTTCGTAAGCAATAAATATACAGGACCGGGCAAATCAAATCAAGGTAAAACTCTTCCCTTTGATCGGCTTGGTACGATTGGAATATATACTGATCCTCCCTACTCTAGCGCTACGCACCTCAGGGAAATGAGATCGACTCAACAGAGACTGCTGCTGACGGAAATGCCCCTATCGGTGATCTGGCCCTGTTGATTGGTCAAATTGAACTCGCCTGTCTATCATAGTATTAGGTTGTTCTCCCGAAGAGATAGAATCATTTGGATTGGCCCACAGGGTACTACCTATTACCAGTGTTATTACGAGACCAGTTAAAGTAGGTTATTTTTGCCCTGTTGATTGGTCCAATTTCACTCCTAGTCTAGCCTGGTGGTGGTTTCTTATTCCCTTCCGGTCTCCTTCTGTCTCTTTTCTTTCGATTATTACGTTTGGACCTATTACATCCCTTAGGTAGCCTTTGGTGACCTAGATAGCCTTTAGCGGAAGCCAGGTCTGAAGCTTCTTGGTTGCTGTTGGTGGTTTTGACTTGATTTTCTCTTTTGACTTTCTTATCTCTTTTGTTTAATAGGTTCTGTAGATAAGCTATTTCCTTACTTTGTTCTAAGATTTCTTGATCTTTTTTGATATTTATCAATTCCATGATCTTTTTCATGAGTCTGGTATGATTACTATAGTCACATACTTCTTTTGGTGTTGTGTCTATCCATACATTATTTTCATTGTATACTAGTGATCTTTTTTCTGTCAATTTGATTCTCTTATCGACATGATACAATTTCCGTAGAATCGATAGGGTTTCCCAATTGCGATTGAAGTTTTCTTCTATGATTTTGATTTCGCTCTTATCAGCATCTAAATATTGATCCTCAAACCATTTCTCATCAACCAGATCATGTGCTCTCCCTTTATGCTTGATGACTTCCTTACCTTTATCATTCATATAGTTATAGCTCTTTGGAGCTAAGAAGTATCCTTTTCTGATTTTATCTTCCAGTTTCATTTTACCTAGGATGGTGGAGGAAACTTCATCGTCTGGCAGTGGGCTTCCTAGAATTGCAGAGTCAGTATCGGTATAGTAACAATCATCTCTGGAGATGTATTTGTACATATGGATACGAGCGCAGGCAGTAATAGCAGCTGAGATTTGCACAGCAGATAAGCGGGGCCAATCTTCATCGGAAACATCTGTTGGATTGGAAATATAGGCAACCATATAGTATTTATCACCCAGCTGAGTTGAAAGCTGAATATTTCCTTTTTCTAGTAGCTTATCATGTCGTGCTTTCTCACATACCTCTGTAACGGTACTTCGAGGATTGATACCAAATCTTCCATATAGTGAATTCATCAATATTTTATAGATAAAGACCAATGCATTATCTCCCCTTTTCTTTGCCTCTACCCTTTTCTCGTAGGTTTCCGTGATAAAACGATCAAAGAGCTTGTTTTCTTTCTTAGAGAACAAGTACCCGCGAAGTGGGTGAATATCATACCCTATGGTTTTAGCGTAAATCAACTCCTCGCTAAAGAATACCCCTACGAATTTACCGGTTGGGAAGATTAAAGTTTGAGTCTTGGGTTCCCTATATGGTAAGAAAGGATGATTTATAGTCTGAGGACACTCTACATATGCCTCGATAAAGCCAAATAGGCCATCAAGCTCTCTTCCTGATAAATCACTATGCCATACAGGTTTTCCAACCGGCATTGGGTAGTTTTTCATAATGTATGGGTAGAGTGAGTTGACGTCATAAAAGTACAGATTCTCACCATAAGGCTTATAAACATCGGAGTGACCTCCATAGTAACCTCTTCGAATAAACATATCGGCATTTCCACTAGGGATATAGATAGGGAAAGTGTTAGGATCGTAATAACTACCACGAAAAATAGTCATGGCAAGTGATGATAGCGTCAAGCAAGTTGTGATATCCACTTTATAATTCCTAAAATACAGATCTTGCGCATTGAGCATTATACCTGCTAACAAGTAAATATCCTGTTTCATATATGGAATGACCTCATTTCTCTTTTCCATCACATTATTGATATTAACTGATTTATGATCAAATGATCCTTTAGAGCCTAATGAAGGGCAGAAAGTAGAGCCCAAAGAAGCAAGGCTACCGGGTAGGAGAGTTAATGAATCTCGGAAACGTAAGATAACTTTACCAACACCTTTAAAGAGGCGCTCATAGATAACTATCTCGTAAAGCACATTATTTCGAAGTAGAGGTTTCATTGTATATCTCTTATCTTTTTTAGCAAAATAGCTTAATAAGAATATTCCATCGAATTTAGCAAAGTTATGGAAGTATACCTTTGTTATTTTCTCTTCTTTTGCTTTCACTGCTAAACGAGAAATAAAGTTTTCCAACATGATATTGCTTCTTGCAACGAAGTCCGACTCCAGCGAGAGCTTAGCAGATTCACAATAATAAACTTCTATAGAATCTTGTGAAGGAAGACCTTTTTCGGGGTTCACCACTAAGAAACCAATTGCAAAAGGTACATGTTCAAGAGCTGCATTTCCTATAGAGGCCATAACTGTTTCTGTATCAGCTACAATAAATGAACTGCACTTCTTAGTAGAAGCTTTCAGGGCTGGTATGATACCGGGGTTTTTATTCTTACGACGAGTAAAGGGTTTCACTTGACCAGTAGGAGGAGAACTGACGGCTTCCCATAGTTTCTTTCTTATTTCTGATTCAGGGCTAATTCTCAACTCATTTGTGGAGCAACCCACCAAATAGATATTCACAGAGATAGAGAGAAGTGGAGCATCATCATATATCTCAGCTTGAATGTGAACCAGCATTTTGATGAATTCATAAATATCAGATAAGCTGTTATTCAGAGAGATTGATCCCCCGTGTTCTTTGGTGGTTATAATATGGGAAAGATATCCGGTTTCCACTTTCCGTCTATAACTTTTCTTTTCCTCTTCCTGTGTATAACCTATCGTAAAATGACACTTCTTCACTAAAGATAGAGGATACGCATACTTAAGCAATAGCCGCATTATTATAAAAGAAAGAACTTCCTCGTCCTTGCAACTAACATCCTCATAAAGACGGGCTGTACCCCTTCTATACTGTGGATACGGATCAGTATAATATTCTTCTGAAATCGTACCAAGCATATTGTCGTATAAAGTCGAAAACTCATATTGAGACATCTTAGAGAATACTGATTCAGAATGGAAATACCTTGCTAATCCCCCGGTACCTAGGGAACCTTTGGCACCATACACTTTTATAGTATCCATAACAAGATAAAGAGGGGGATATAGCTTGAGCATTTTTTTGTTTATTGATATCTTTTTGAAACTTTTGACCAGCTGTTTATGGAAACTTCCAAATTTAAACTTTTTTTATTTATCCCTAGAGCAATTTTCAGCCGAGTTTTTCGAAATTGTTCAAAAATGTAAACTCCACTTGTTATTTATCTACTATAGCTCTGTGGTCTATATGATTCATAACTATTCACACGCAGAGTGGATGACGTATGCCGCTACCTCTCTAGTACTGCAAGTTTCTTTTGTGATTTTATTACAAAACGTCTTCGAAACAGTTATGCCCGAAGGAAGATGTGGAAAAAGTCGTGGTACTCTGAATGAAATAAAATCTGTAACGAAATGTTATGGTGGGGAAGTCTGTAGAAAGAAAGATGGCTTGTTATCATCCAGTGAACAGAGTCAATTAGAATCTTTCTCAGAATCCAAGTCTAGTAGCGGTGCAGAGCGACCGAAGAGAGGCCATCCTCCTTAGGGTCCCGGCTCATTTTGAAAGTCAGTGTAATATTGATTGAATTCTAGTTCAACTGTTTATTAAGTAGTAAATCTATCCACTTATTTTATTACTACTTGATTGGATTGGTTGAGGTAATTGGAAGTGATCGGTAGGTGACTAAGTTATTCTGGGTAAGCAATAGAAGGGATGTCGAGGAGCTAGCGTAGCTGTATACTTAGGCTTGGTGTTCCGTGTAGTTCTCACTTCACTAGCTTGCGCACTCGCTCCCCCTGTAATGTCTCCGTAGCCTACCGAATTAATATACTGGACTTGTACGCACCAATTAATATACAAGTATACTATCTGATTGAACAACAGCTTTCAGAAGTGCCGGCCTAGCCATAGTAGATCTCCTATGCTAACATAACATAAGGTATTTCTTTGGGGCAGGAGTTCGGGGAATCATAGTATATATATCTAGCATGAAGTGGCAGGTAATTCTAGAAGGCCCCAGTGAAGGAATTAATATACTGGTCGCTCACGCTCACCTTCGTTCGTACGTCTGTTACTAGCTAACTAGTAGCGGGAGTTCCGGTAGAACAACTCGGGATTAACTAGTTTTGTTTCATCTCGGTCTCCCTTCGCTCGCAATTAATATACTGAGGAAGACGAAGCCGGTCAAAGCACCTTTTCCCCTGTGCCAGAACTAACCTATGGATGGAATGGAATGGTAGGCCACAATTCCAATCCCAGCTGTCGAGCACCTAAGTCACCTCACCCAAACAAAAGGTCAAGTCCATATGTTTGATCCAAGCTATTGGCTAAGCCCAGGCAGAGATATAGGATCTTCGCCATTAGTGGTAAGGCCCCACACGAAACTTTAAAGAAGTGAATTTAGGATACATTAGTCCCACTCCCCGAAAGCCAGATGTGAAATCTAGGCCTTATACCATTCTATCTGGGAACAGTGATCGACGCTTAAAGGTCTGGTCGAGAGCCGGACTCGAGGGCAGTGCCGCAGCAAGGAGAAGGCTAAAAGACCAAGTTGCTAACAAAGGGGGAGGGTTTCATTCTCCGGGATAAGGGTAGCCTTTCGATCTCTCTCCCAAGAAAGCATTGGCGTCGTTCCGACAAAGGGAAAGGCAAACCTCTTACCTTAGGTACCACCGGGCAAGGCCTCTATTGCTTCTGTACCAATCTGGTCAAGCCAATAAATAACAGAATGATCATGTGGATCTCGAAAGCCCCTATCCCTATGTGTTTGCATGGAGTTCAATCCCGTAAAAGCTAGAGCTGCAACCCCAACGGACGAGCCACCAACGACTACCGGATGAGCAACCTTCAAAAAGCACAGGATGAGCCGAGGGGGACTAGAATCCGATTTCTCTGGACCGTTGCCGAAGCAACTAGCTTTTCGGGGCGCGAAGACCAGTGCCAGAACCAAGCCAATTGGGAAAGCGAAGACCGACCCAATTAAGTACTGGACTGGAACCCATGAAAGAGATAGCCCCTTTGAGCAGTAGCCTACCTACCGAATCCAGTCGATTGATCGATCACCCTATTACTTAAGCAACTGTAGTGGTCCCATCTCGATCTCCTAAGTGACGAAAGGGAGAATGGAAGAATAACTAAGAGAAAGAAGCGTGTCGATTCCCACCAAGAAAACTAAAGCGCTAACGCGCAACGGCTTTATCAGTGCTCCTGATGATGCCTGCTTCGACTTGCACCAACCTTAGGCGAGCTTTCTCAGGGCTCAGCTACTCCACTCCAGTCGCTTCTTTACAAGACAAGTTCAAGAGAGATTTCAAAGGTCACTAGAGTGGCTCCCTATTAATATACAGCAATAGAATGGATCGGTCCTCCCTATAAGTATACTGGATCGGTCCCCTTGCCCTAATGTTTATACTGGGCTACGCTCTTCTATTTTTCTTTTTAGTTGACTGGATGAGGCCCGGAATGGCTTCTCCACTAATGGAATGGTTTCCTTTTATCCCGAGGTTGGCATTTTCTTTCCTGCAAACACAAGTTCTTATCTCTCTCGTACCTGGGCCGGTTCGAAAAGAGGTTTATGCCGCTACGCACCTTCCGGACTTGTTGCTTGCTCCTTTAAACGGAGTTTACTTCTTCTTCCTGCGTCGAGCTACGCTACCTTGTTATGCCCGGTTCCGACTTGCTTGGCGTAGATGTTGTGAGGCTTCGCCGATTGAGAATAGAGGAGCGGAAAGCCTTAAGAGTTCACAGAGTGGGACAGAGTGAAAGAGAACCTTACATACATGGTGAGTTAGCCCTGCCCGGAGGCTAAGGGCGCTTCCTCCTACTTCTGTTGTTAGTAGGGAGTGAATGGGAACCTCTGCTCTTCCTTGTTGCTTCTTTAAGAAGACTGAGTTAGTAGCAAATGAGTTAACAACTGGTCTTGTTAAGTTATTGGTTTAGTTGCTTCAATTGGTTGCTTCTCCGTTCAATTGCTTGTTGCTTCAGTTGCTGCGATTCGTGGTTGCCTATAAGTATACTGGTGTTTCAACTTCAAACAAGAATTCCTTATCCCTTATGAGACATGAAATACGCTCAAATCGAGATTGGGACAGTCTTTAGCCAACTTAATGGATTCCAACAGGGCTAGGTAATGCTACGTAACTCGTAGACCAAAGTGCTTGGGCCTACTCTTCTCACTCGTGCCTCGTTACCTTGTCCATTGTTCCTTATTGGCTTAGTTAGCACTACCTTCGTTCCCGTAGCTAGCCGACTGTCGTAGTCCGGGGCATCTTGTTCTTTCTAACTGTTCGTCCCTTCGGTCCCCTGAGATTCATAAACTGAACAATGGAACGGTCTAACAAGTAATACCTTTAGGAAAGACTTCTCCGGCGAAGTAACTAAGCTTGGCTTCTACTAGGAATAAGCCCATATGAAATGGGATATGAGTTGGGCTGATACACAACTTATACAATTGAGGTGTTTGATGGGCACCTCATGGTCAACAAAAAAAAGTTCTTTCAGGTAACGAAACGAATGGATTCCAACAGGAGCTAGCATAGTCAGACAGCTAACCGCTTCTCACTGGTAAGGTAAGCCTGGTGTCTATAACCTCTATACCCGGGCGATCTCAATGAGTACGCGGTGGTATGATAGGAATTACCCCAAACTCCAGTGGAAGCATCATCTCTTCATCAGTCTGCTCACTCTTTCTATCTGTCTTGTCTGTCTGGTCTAGTACTGCCTCTTCAACAAGTTGCTTCGGCAATGGCATCGATGACCGAATTGATGCCTAGTGTGTCGTGAAATGTAAGGAAATGCATAACAACTAGAGCTAAGGTTATATATCCCCTTCCTTCTGCTTACGCTTCTCTAGTCTTTCTTTAGTAACAAGGATCATGGGTCTTTCTCTGTCGCCATATCTCTGAAATGTCTCGAGAGGTCCCCTATCTGTTCAACAGGTGTGCCAATAGCTTATTCGTTTGTTGTAACATTGTTCAATCCGTCCCTAGACTTTTTAATATAATCCAACCAACAAACTGGAATTATTAGTTGGTTCGGGTATTGGTACCAGAGAGAGTTAACAGAACTTGAATATGCAGAGTTAAAGAAGGATTCTCTCCTATAGTAGTCCTATAGTAGTAGTCTGATAACAACTAAGCAGACTTGCCCGCTTCGCACCTAACCACGTGCAATCTTTGAGTCTTAGTTTCCCCCCCTATAAGTATACCGGCTACGCTCCTCGCGCGTTCCTTTTAGTTGCTCCTCCCCAGAATAACTAGTTATTAGATTAGGGTTCTTGGGCATACCAACGTTGTTATAAGTCGTGGCTTTTAGCTCTGTGTGTACGTCAAGCTTGTACTTCCTTTTTGCAACTTTTGATCGAGCCCTGGAGATAACGGATAACGATCATCGGGCCTCATATCCCATTTACCTGTTCTTCTCCTTGACTTATTCCTAGTAGGTTGAACCCCCCCTAGTTGAATCTGTTCATAAGGTAATCATATAGCAATTCGGGAAGAGAATGGACATAATAATAGCACGGTCATAGAGGTGACACGAGTCCAACGAGTGGACTGCAAGGAGTGGGAGAGAAGCATTACGCTAGGATGCGAGCTACCCCTTTAGTCTAGTCTTTCGACCAGCCTTCATGCAAGCACCTTAGCAACAAGGGTACTCCGCTTACTCTAGGCCCCCTACCTTCCTTCGCTATCCAGACAGGAGTCTTTAACGAGGTACGCGAGGGGGAAAGGGTTTATGAGCACTACCAAAGGCGACCAACGGGAGTTGTTCTGCGTAAAACTAGGTTTAGGGGGGACGAGACCAATGTGACCAGTTCGCAGGGGGCCAGATTGCACATTTCAGGACTGCGGTACTAAATGAACCACACGCTAGGCTGTTGGCTTACTTTCTTTGCCCTTGGGAGTAGTGGTTTAGAGCGGTTCCTGTTATTCCTCTGCCAGGGGTGGGATCGTGCCCAGTAGACGATAAAGAGAGGAATTAGATACATAACCTGTTGTAGTAATATATCCCCTCGTTCCCCACTCCTTCGTCAACCGCTACGTGTCCCTTGGTTATTCTTTCATTGATACCGGGGACTTTGGTAGAAAGGTAAGACGACTTGGTGTCTTCTTCGCGGATCAAAAGTATACTGTTCAGATTTGTGTATAGAAATCGATGCTGCCCCAAGGGGTGCTCTTGTTGCAATGGTATACTCTTGTAGTTTCGGGAGCCCATGATTTCATGAATACTGATCAGTTCGCTCATTTCAGTGAACTAATGGAACGAATCCAAGATGAAATGCAGTAGCTTCGCCAGTATTACTTACTCTCTTTCTGCCTAAGTCTGCGGAACGAACAGGAGTCTTATTTCTTTGGGCAAAGTAACATTTCAAACAACCCCGGCAACAACAATACCTCAGGTCCGGTCAAATAAGGTCTCAAAGAAGCATCTTTGGCAAGAACAAAGACCTCGGCTCAGGGTAACCAAACAAACATAACATGCATGCGATGAGGGCTTCCCATCAACTCCCGGGGATCTATCTATCAGTCGATCTACCTAAATGCCCAGGAGCTTTTGTTCATGAGAGAAGAGGTTCGGTTATGGAAGGGGATATTATTACAGAGGGGCGGGATGAACGAAATTCCAGTTAGGTGAAATCAATCTTGTCTAAACAGACCGGTACACAGAATAATAATGGCTTGGATCCGGACCTTGAGGGCCCTCGGCTGGGATCTACTCTTCGATCTTTCACGGATTTTCAACAAAGTGTGCTGACTGAAACTCAGTTTGCTAAGTAATATTACCGATCTGTCAGTTTAGTTTAGATAGAGGAATTCTCTATCAAATTCTAGCCTAGGTGCGACTATTCCTCTCACCCTTCAAGTCATGGCAGAGAAAGCATTTCCGTTAACCCAGTCGGGAACATTTCTCTCTGAATCACTATTCATTACTACCGATCCAATAGTTCCAGTGTTCAACAATCCCCAATCAAGCCCAACAAGTGGCGGCTAGAGCTAGCAGTATAAGGCAAGGCGCTACCGAGAAGGGCAGGATTGTTTCATTCGTTCCGTCGTCTATCTCAGCTGTCAGATGGCCCGAAGAAAGTACGTATTCGAATTCATTATTACCCGTAGGTCCCCAGACTATAGGTTAGATCACCCCTCTATAGAGCACACTATGTACCATAGACTTATTGATATACGCTCGCCTCTCGTTGATCATGAGGACGGAAATGCGCAAGTCAATAGTACAGACTACTCCCTCCTAGGTATCATAGGCGCCTTGTCCTCCCGTTGGTTGAAGTGTACTGGAGCTCCGTCTGTAAGAGCTCGCCTTCCGTCTAAGTATTATACCTCACTAGAGCTACGAACCTCTTTAGGGTTAGTTCATGCAGAGACATCCGTTACGGAAATACAGGGGCGTTGAATAAGGGTCTTGTCGTCCTTAATCCATTAGTCACCTTAGCAGCCTGAAAGACGCCCGGATTAATATACTTGGCCTTGTCAACCATAGTTGGCAGTAATGAAAAGAAGTTCCGTAATGTTTGAACAGCTATCAAACAACTGGCATGGCCAGAAGGTAGAAACCGGGTGGATATCATACCTATCCTAATAATCAGGAGTAGAACCGTCCCGCCCGCAATGTTTATACTGGACTTGGTATACTAGGCGCCAATGTTTATACTGGCCCTATCGGTCTCAGCTGTCCCTCCAATAAACCGAGGAACGAGGGAAGCTAAACAACTGGAAGACTGGACTGACAGGAGTGTTCTTCCTACCAGAACGAGGGAAGCATCACTACGGGAAGGACGAAGGGATAAGGCAGCAACTACTGGGGATGCAGCCCCGGTCCAAACACCAAGGAATTCTTCGTTTTGGGTAGCAGTATTGGTCCTCGACCTTGAAAGAGTATTAGTTAGCCAAGGTAGCGAAGCTAAGGTCCAGTATGAACTCCGACAGAAGGTTCGACCTAAGGCGACCATAGGGAGGAAACTCATAGTAATAGTAATAGGCAGGCGGTTGCTAAGCTAGTCGTAAGACTGAAGGAAAGATGGGTAGTCAACCAGAGGTTGTACTTCTTTTAAGCTCATCTGCGCGAGCCGGGAGATAACGAGGGGCTATTCCAGTTGCTAGATGATCATCAGTCTTATAAACCGCTTCGTCTACTATATTAATATTAATTGGACCGGTATTACTTGTTAGACCGTTCCAATTAATATGAATTCTCAGGAAAAGGAGAGTTTCTTCCTACCAGAACGAGGTGCGTAGCAGACAAGCAAAGAAGCTAGCAACAAGAGCTACATTAGCAACAGCAGCCCTTGACTCATCAGCAACAACAAGGCGCCCGAAGGAAGGCCAGTATATTAATTGGGCGGCATCAGGTCCCTTTTCCCTGCTTCTCTCTATCTCTCCTTAGCTCTTCGATAGCATCCATACTGGCTTAGTTAGCTACATGACTCAGGAGGATAGTGCGGCTACCCTTACGCGAGCTTCTCGAGCTATAGTCAGAAGCTCTCCGTCGCTGCGCTATGAGAAGCCTAGGAGTTCTTCTCTTTACCTTCTTGGATCTATTATTCGAATTTCTATTTCTATACCAGTAAATGGGCTGGGGCCACCCAAACCCACCTAGTTAGCTACTACCGATTAGTCATATTATCTATTCTTATCTGTCTTTGCTTGATATAACCAGAAAACTCAAAAGAAAGAAGCTTAGAGGCCTTTTTCCTCTCCCAGTACATTAAGGTGCGTAGCGCTGACAAGCAAGGATTAGCAGAT